>OZ019956.1:2357136-2568537 GCA_963970385.1 Theonella swinhoei
TCATTTAAATGTTGAAAGGTACAGGGATGGAAGAACATTCTAATTAATATAAAGGTGTTATATATACATTGCATTGTGGCTGGCTATGTATTTGTACATAGTGCAGGTCTGACAAACAAAGAGTCAGTGTTAAGTCAGTGTTAGTTGGTAAGGTGGAGGTCACTTCAATCATGTAGTGTCAGGTAAAACCTGGTAGCTGCTACGTCGTCTGTTAAACTGTTGCTTCACAGCATTTACCAAGTCAGTCAGTGCTACTTGGCAATCATGTGGGTTCAATTGATATCCAAAGTGTGACATTATCCGTCGAGTAACTGTATATCCAGCCCACATAAACACCAGGATATGGGAGGTGGCAGGGATGATGATGAAAATCTTTTCAAGTGTTCCTGTTTGAATGGACGAATAATATTTCCACCACCGAAATGCAAAACAGAGTATTCCTATCACCATGGAATGGTAACCGAGTGAGAGGTTTGCTATTGTTGACTTACAAGGCCTCACATAGAAGATGATGAGAGAGGAAAATATTGATGTCAGCAAATAAGCAGTAGATGGCTGAATGGGTGTAGTTTCTATCGTAATTATTATAACTGCTACCACTACAATAGCCAAACCTGTAATAAATCCAGCTAATGACCTGTGGTCTTCAGTACCATTCAAACCATCCTTAAAGCAGTTGTTGATAGCTTCTGCAAATGCTCTGTAATGGCCAGTCGCTTTCTCGCACTAATAAATCGTGATAGACACTCATAAATCCTTGTAGGGTACACACAAAGTAGTAGTGATGGGATCAGTACTAGAAGAATGAAAGGCACAACTGCTAATACAAGGTATATAACATGTTTGTGGCTGAGTGCAGTGATGGTTGGATCGTAGTACAGAACCTGTTTGTAAAGTGTACCATCAGTGCTTCTATACACAGGAGTATGGTTGTTAATATTCATCACAATAAAAGAGAGGGTAGTAGCTGAGAGCAAGATGAAAGTTGCAAAAGCATGTATAACTGCATCACTAGTCACAGCAGTGATCTTGAGCTTGTTGACAAAGATTCTAAAAGGCTTCCAGAAGATTTGAATAATTCTGTAGTTCCTTGCATGTAGTTCCATGAGGATTCAGGTAATGATGACAAGCAGAACTGGATAAATGGCAGTCACTAAATTGAGCATTTGAATGTCAATGCCTGTTAGTTTAATGCTAATGCAAAATGGTGAAATTACCGACTTGAAAAACTGAAGATCCCATATACCACATAATGTCAATATCCAAACAGCTGTAGGTACTTGTGTTAAAATATAATCATATATAAAGATGTCATCCCCTACAGCAAAGGTATAATATATTTGGCAGAATAACACATATCCTAACAAAGGACCTGCTGTGATGTTGAGACGAAACAGCACCACACATATGAAAAACAGTGTGATAGGAATGAGCTCAAGAAACAGGTACAGACTAATACCAGATCCTGTGGAAATCTTGGAACAGTCAGCACATTTCATGTCAAGGGAGTATACTGCAGGACCATATCCATCAATGCACCTTCCACACAGCAAACCTTTTCTGTTGTAAGGACCACACATTGTGTCATTTAGTAAGTCAGGATCACTAGGCAGCTCAGAGTACATTCTGTCTGTGTTTTTTTTGTGTGTCTGAATGGACAATCACCAGCATAGTAGAGGCCTTCTTGTTCAGTAGAAGTAGCACAAAAGCCATCCGCAATCTCTGCTGTCATTTCCTGTGGATTGCAGTGGACTAACCCACCAAGCTGCGATCCACATTCACATGTTTCATTGTTGTAGTAGAACCACGTGGGGCAAGTGGTATTATTACTAGCTGATACTGAGCTCAAGTGCACACACATGACACACACTACAAGAAACATGCTAATACAGAAGCAGGTACATTTAGTTGAAGTGAACGACATAGCTGCCCTCAGTTTCTAGTAACTGACAACTTCTAAAAACTACGTGCACATCGCGTACTGGATTGTTACTTTAACACAAAATGTTGTTCTTTCACTAACTCATATATATGGCTGAGGAATTTGGTAGTTTCAATCTATCAGAGACTCAGAAATATCTCATGTTTGGGTCTATGGAAAATACGTGAGGTATTTTCATGTATAATCACTCGGCCAGTAAATATGGTGACGGCAATTTACAGTTGAGTGGTTAGATGTACTGCTGTTACATTTCAAGTCAACTATTGGCCATTTTACGAAGCATTCTGTCTGAAGATACAAGACTGACAAAACAGCTGAGACAACCATATGAGGACTTTTAGTGTGTGAGGCATGTAAACCAAAATATCCACAGCTGTGTTTTGAAGGATGCAAGTATGTAGTTGAAGTACACAACAGCTGCTCCCAGTTTTAGGCACGGTCTAGTATTGCCATGGACTGTCCTGAGATATCCTATGTCCCCTATCTGACAACTAGTTAACCCGGTCTGAGGAGCAGCCACAGCCCCTCCTCATCAGTAAAGGGGGTGGAGCTGAATGCCTGATGAAGCTTCACCCCCTTTTAATGAGGAGGAGGCTGGGCTTGCGACAAAGACTATGTGGAAGATGATATATAGATACACATGGATGTGGTATATAGATACATGTGAATCCTGGGACATCCCAGGACAGTCCATGGCAGTCCTGGACATACCTCGATATATTGATACATATGGATGTGGTAGCTGTGGTTTGCTGATGAAATGTCAGATGATATTTTGTGGAAAATTGTCTTTCAAAATATGTATATCTATACATGGCTCACATTCTTAGCTGTCCTTCCTTTTCAACATGTATGTCTCCTCATCCCCTCCCCTCCGCTCTCTGTGTCCGTCCTTTCCTCACTAGAAACTACTGATCTGTTCCTAGAGCTTGAATTAGAAGATGAAGATGGTGATGATGGCAATCAAAAAAAGTTTGTACTACATGTATATACTGTTTTGGTCCCAATGGCTCTGCTTTTGAATTCAAGATGTTTTGCTTGCTTTGCCTTGGCCCAGCCAGATCGAGTGTTACCTACCGTTACAGGTTTCATACAACATGTATACATGATGTCACACAAGTCACTGACCACACACACACATAGTCCACCCTTTACCTTATTACACCTATAATCACACTTTGCTGCCCTAAATATGTAATTGGGACAGTTATTGCTTGAACAAGAGCTCCATACGCACATGATGAAGGAGTGTGGAGGGTCATTAAATTTAACTATAGTTGAGAGGGCCATGGCAACATAAGACAAGGTCAAAGGGAGGTGTGCTAGAAGATACAGTGCATGCGCAAGGTACTATAGCCTCCTATAAATGGCCCAAGGCAGCTAATCATTGTGCCAAGCAGAAGGCTGCAGTGAGCTAAATTTCCCACCCACCTTGCTTCCCTGTATTTGCTGTGATCATGCATGTGGGTATGGTTGTGTGAAGTATCCAACCACAAAAATATAATTATGGCATTCCACAAAGGTATGATATGGCTGGCACTACTAGTCTTCACCCAGCTGCTCTCTAGTTCCACGGGATACACAAGGCCAAGCAGTAGCTTGACAACTCAGATGGATGTATAAATGTCAGCCACAATTGAATGTGGTGATCAGAAAACACGTGGGCCTAGCACAGCCCTCACACCTTTCAAAAATTAATAATAATACTCATGAAGCTACCATAGCATTACTGCCATTGACCACGCACCCACAATCATGGGCGGAGCCACACACACATGCACATACAGACAAATCCTTACCACCTGATCCTCCCTCACCTGAGGAACATAACTTACCATCCCTTTGCCCCTCAACTCCAGCCAGCTGCAGATCCTCAGCCAAGGACTGAAGTTGACTAGGGCACGAGTCATCACCATACAATTTTTGTTTACGCGCATCCCAGACACCTACAACATATTCCTTCACTAAGCTGAGTAAATCGTCAAAGTTGTATTCCCAAAGCTCACTTCCTAAAACATATGCAGTTTTCTCTATACTAGTAAGCTTGTCAAACTCTGCATATCCGTTCCCTAAAAGCTCCCGAAGCTTCTCCACAAAGGTGGCTCTAATATTACTATAGGCTGAACACTCCCACAACACATGAACTACACTCTCACACTCAGCACCACACAACACACACTCTGATTTGCCTTCTCTACCTCTATGCCTGCCTAGCTCTTCATTCAAGCCATGTGTTCCTGACCTGAACTTAAACAAGAGTCTAGTTCCTGCATCACCAACCCCATGCAAATACCTCTTAAATTCTACTTCCTTCCCAAACCTTTTGTACATATCTAATTTTACTTTACTATTCAGTCCTTCCTCAAACTGCTTACCCTCCCTTTCACTAATACTCTCCTCTACACAAGCCAAAAATGAAGCTAGTGAACTCTCTCCCCTCTTAATATCCTCCCCCCATTCATGCTTATCCAAACCTAATGACACAAAGAGTTCATCAACCACTCTACCCCATGCTTTCCTTTGTCTACCTCTACGAGGCTTAGTTTCCCATTCTTGACTGAATAATTGCTTTGGATATCTATCCTCAGGCATTGATACTAATTTATACCACCATTTTAATTTAGCTCTATCCCTTCTACCCCTCAATGATTCTAGACCCATATCACCTCTAACTGCTTCGTTACAAGTTTTAGACGAACAGCCCAGAATCCTTTTAGCTCCCCCCAGAATAATGGACTCTAATCCGGCTATTTGACCCTTATTACCCTCCCAAATCTCCCCTCCATACTCTATACTAGGTCTAATTACAGAAAGAAGCAACAGCCTACGTGCAGTTAGGTTAATATCTCGATTACTAATAACACTATGCAACTGATTTACCCTTTTCCTGCCATTATTAATCACCTTTTTAATATGCACATCCCATGCTCCATTACTTGCAATATCTATGCCTAAATAACAGTAACTTGAAACCGTAGGAAGCACATGTTCTCCCCACTTCCACCTACCCTCTACTCTATCCTTAGAAAACACCATCACTGCACTCTTACCCACATTAGCCTTTAGTCTCCACCTGTTGCAGTACCTATATACAACATCAATAAGCTTCTGTAGGCTTTCCCTCGACTCACTAACACCTACAAAATCATCAGCAAACAACATTCCTCCCATCCTCTTACCACTACTAATCTCTATCCCAAGCCCAGCCTCTTCTACATCCTTTAATAAGCCATTTATAAATACTGAAAATAGAATTGGGGATAAGCTACAGCCCTGTGCCACACCTTGCTCTACCCTAAATGCAGCCGACTTCTCCCCCTCTAACAGTATGGCACTTCTAGATGCTTTGTACATATTCTTAATTACACGCCACATCCTTCCCTTCACACCCATATCCCATAGCTTTACCCACAAACCATCACGCCACACAGTATCATAGGCTTTACGTACATCTAAAAAGAAAGCATATGTATGTTTACCCTCCCTCAACCTGCCTTGCACAATCTCATTCAATGAGTAAACATTATCCATGCAACTCCTGTTAACTCGAAATCCAGCCTGACCTTCATGCAATACCCCTCCCTTATCTAAACACTGCACCAATCTATTGTTAAGCACTGTACAAAACACTTTCCCTACAACACTCAATAATGTAATACCTCTGTAGTTCCCTGGATCCTCTCTATCCCCTTTCTTAAATAGGTTAACAATAAGGCCCTCTCTCCATTGCCTAGGGACAGCCTCCTCATGCCAAACAAATGAAAATAACTGCTCTAACAAGCTAACCATTCCAGAACCACCATACTTTAGCAACTCACCCACTAACCCATCACTACCACCTGTCTTACTATTCTTTAGTTTCCTAAGGCATTTGGCAATCTCGGCCTTTTCTATCCCCTTATCTAAAAAGGCATCCTCACATGACCCTGACATCCTACCACAAGCTTCTACTTTACTTTCGACCTCCTCTTTCCAATCGTCATCAAAATCACTATCTACACTAACCTTACCCAAATGCTGATAATGCTTCTGTAACACCTCCAGCTTGCCTTTTGTACTAGTTACAGACACTCCCTCAACACCCTTCAAGGAATCAATACCTCTGTTCTTAGCCTTTGTTCTCCTACCAACAAAAGCCCAAAATTCTTTCCTATTCCCCTCAAAATCTACATTAGCTTTCTCAACTACTTCCTTCCACACCGTAAGCTTCTTTTGCCTTACTAATTCCTTCACCTCCTTACGCAATCTACAGTATTCATCCCATAAGTCTTCCCTACCCCTGATAACCTTCTTGTAAACCTCTCGCCTCAAACTAATCTTATCCTTAAGCTCACTATCCCACCATCTAGCTGCTCTGCCACAATCAATCATTTTTTCCCCAACCTCCTTTTTTGCTACCCTATTTACAATACTCTCCCACTCATGCAGAACTCCACTCACTAACTCATGTCCTTTAATGCCCTTTTGCACCTTATTTTTAATGCTCTCTGAAAAGCTGTGTACTTCAGCCTTTAATGCCTCCTGATATCTTACTTTTACCTCCTCATTTGTAAACCTATCTAATCTCCACCTTCTAATTACACGCTTTTCCTTTTTAGATCTGTTGGCTATCCTCCCTAATTCCATCCATACAAGAAAGTGATCCGAACAGCCAATATCAGTGTTATCTACCTGTACATTCCCAGAAGCTGCCATAAGCTGAGCATCAGTGATAACATAATCTATTATAGACATCTGTTTTAAAGTAGGCCTAACTCTAGTCCATTCAGGCTCCACTACCAAGCTTCTACCATTACAAACCACTAACTCCACCTCATTCAAGAAAAAAATCAGTCTATTACCACTAGCATTACATGTATCCTCTCCAAACATGCCAATGACATCATCCATTTCTACAGACTTACCAACCCTGGCATTAAAATCCCCAAGTAAGACCACTCTTCCCTTTTCCTTAAAGCTAAGCACATCCTCTTTAAGCTTTTCATAACAACCTTCAATGCTAGCACTACTCGTACAATCAGTAGGCATATACACACACCCAATGTAAAAGGCTGAACTTCCCCTTCCACCCCTTACTTTCATCCACACACCTTTCAAAAATTAGTATTCAAAAATTTACATGGTAACGTATAATAATGCGAAAATGTATAGTATAAAATTCTGTAAATGTAAGTGAAGTGTAGGTTATTAGAAGTGATATTAAGCCACAGCTTGGTCTAGTAATTCCAGCAATTCATCACCAGCAGTACCTACACAATGCACATGATATAATTATATACAATAAACATGCATATGTGTATATAGCACAAGAAAGAAACCCACCAACCCATACAACATACACAAAAGTAGTCTTTCAGGACAGACTCTCATAAGGGAGAGAGTTTGGTTAACTTACTTTCTGTGGTGTAACACAGAATTTCTTGGTGTGTTAATTGAACACTGCAAGTTCATGTTTACTACACACACTTGCAAATTATCACGATTAATGGTAACACTATGGTGTGATTGTGCAACATGAACTAGACATACAGGTTGAGTGCACTTGTCTTGCATTGTACGTTTGATCCTGCCCAGCTAACCAAGCTGCCTCGATAGCTCAGCCAGTGGAGGATCTTTCTAACACACTAAAAACATTTCATTGTCTTCATTCAAAAAGACTGTCCCAGGTTAGTTGTGTGTATGGTGTAGTCTTTGAGGTATGGGTATTCATGTGTACAAAGATAAGTGACCTGTTTCATCAATCATTAAATCATCCCTAATCCTCCATAGCTCATCAGTCCCCTGCTGTAGGATGGAAATATACAAGTGTAATAAAACCATTTTCATTTAAATGTTGAAAGGTACAGGGATGGAAGAACGTTCTAATCGTGGAGTGCATTAGCGCTAGGCAGCTAGTCCAGGTCCATATCTCAGCCAATGCGTACGTAGTGTAACACTTCAGGAATTTCATTAGCCATGCTCAATTTCATTGGAGTAACATTTATGAATATCGTTTGTCACGGTAACTTCCACAAGTATGACGACCATGGTGCGAGGCATTAATGCTCATGCGCATTCCTAGTTAGTGCTATATATACATATATATAAATAATGCGCGCACACACACACAATTACAGTACATTGTGGCTGGCTATGTATTTGTACATAGTGCAGGTCTGACAAACAAAGAGTCAGTGTTAACTCAGTGTTAGTTGGTAAGATGGAGGTGACTTCAATCACGTAGTGTCAGGTAAAACCTGGTAGCTGTTACGTTGTCTGTTAAACTGTTGCTTCACAGCATTTACCAAGTCAGTCAGTGCTACTCTGCAATCATGTGGGTTCAATTGATATCCAAAGTGTGACATTATCCGTCGAGTAAGTATATATCCAGCCCACATAAACACCAGGATATGGGAGGTGGCAGGGATGATGATGATAATCTTTTCAAGTGTTCCTGTTTGAATGGATGGATAATATTTCAACCTGAGACAACCAATGGAAGGACTTTTTAGTGTGCGAGTTACATAAACTGAAAGATGCACAGCTGTGTTTTGAAGCATTTAGCTTAGATTTTGAAAGATGCATGCAAGTATGTAGTTGAAGTAAACGACATAGCTGCCCTCAGTTTCTAGTAAACTGGCCTCTTATAGCATATGGTGACCCACGAAACAAAATGTAGGGAGGGGTTACGCATGTTGTTATTGTTGCATGCAATTATCCCTTGTCTGCATACGTGCATGAATTGTAATTCATCTTTGTGGTAGCGTGAACTCTGAACTCCAAACTATGTTACTTTGTTAGTCTGTCATTGTTGTGCATGCATAATTTCCACACAGTTTTTAATCATTTCCCCACATACATAAGTGGTGTATATGGTCACATCATAATCAGTTGTTCACCGTGCACCACTCAGGTCATTACAATCTTGTTTCTTTAATTTTTGGCACTACCATCCCTACATCCTTCAGCATTTTAATGAAATGTTTTTTACACTTTAGTAATCAGTGATACACACTATGAGAGAATCATAGTAAACAAGAACTGAAATAACCATACTAGCAGGGTTAACATATTTACAGTGCTGTGGCTGCTTTCTCCAGTACTGAGTACACAATTCTAATAATATTGGCATTACAAGACATTGGTGCTGTCCTTAGTCTAAAATTACAGAGTAAGTTAATTGCCTGAACAGCGCTATCACTAGTCAAACTCAAGGCACTTGTAAATGTTTCTAAATGACTACAATACAGTCATTACTGAATTCACAAATGTATATCAGCCCATTTTCATCTGAAACAACACCACGTGGATGACGGAATTCTGTAATTGATGTTAAATACTTTCCACTGGTATCGTAGACCGCAATGCCATTTATACTCTCAGCAGAAACCAAAATATACTTGTCGTAGATATGTAGGCCATGTGGGTCACTCAAACGGATAGTTGAACCCCTCTCTGGTTCACCAAATTGACGTAGTTTCTTTCCTCTGCTGTTGAATACAGAGATGCGATTCATGCCCTTTTCACAGACATATATCTCATTGTTTTCCCTATCAAATGCAATATCCTGGGGATCCTTGACGTCACTTATGAGGTTCTTGACAAAGGTAAGATTCAGGTCAAACACTTGAATTCGATCATTCAGTGAGTCACAAACATACACCTTTTGATCACTCACTACTATCCCACGTGGTGTATCAAATTCTGAGTTCTCAATACCAGCTCTGCGAGATCCAACGTCCTTAAGCAACTCACCAGCCATTGAAAATTTCTGTACCTTATGATTACTTGAAACGTAAATGTTGCCTCTGCTATCAAGTGCTACACCACCGGGTTTCTCCATTTGCCCAACACCAATAGTCTTGATAATACTTCCATCTGCGTTCATCACTTTAACACAATCACCGTGGCGTTCTGCTACTATAATCATTCCATCACTAACAACTAGTCGGTACGGTCCCATAAGTCCAGTAAGTGTATTAGCTGTACAAGCGGTCACCTTGCGAAAGCTCATGTCTAGGGCACGTCCATCACGTTCAACGGTGATGCGGAGCGGCGGACACTTCCTAGTGGCGAGAGACTGGCTAAAATCATTCCCCATCTCATCCGTTGGCTCCAGTGCAACCTTCGTAGTTCCAACACGCGTGCCAAAATCCTGATTCCTTCGTAGATACAAGTACATCAGCGTTGCCCCTACCCCCATTAGTACTCCCAAGACCAAAGTAGAGATGTCGTACAATTTGCCATCTACTGGTAGAGGCGACAGAGATAAATGTACAAAACAAGTGCACAGGGAGCAAACTAGAACTCCTGCAACGAATGAGGCAAGACTGCTACTCATCATTTAGACTTGGGTGGGGGTATGCGGGTGGGACATATATAGTCTCGTGAGCGGACCCTGGTAAAGGTACGCATGCGCACAAAATTGTGGCTGGCACCAATGACACGTGGGGCCTAATTTTTGCGCCTGTTAAGTTAATAACCTCATTTTAAATTAGCTTCTGTCGCAATAAATAGCTCTGCAGTCCTTAGACGATGCAGGAGCATGCTCTAATCATTGCCAAACCATCACTGAGATGCTTTTGTGATGGTTTGGTGGGTCAGGGGCAGGGTTGCCTCCTTAGCATGTTCCACCTATTATCTCTTCTTGTTTATTTTAATGACCTCGTTAGTGTAGCATATCTATGCATGATCTTTACTCAGGCTTTGAGATGTAATCTCAGTTGCCTCCCAATAGGATCCCAAACATCTGGAAAACAAACGTACTCCTCCTTAGCAGTGTCTGGACAGAAGTCTCTCTTGGCTTTTAGTGACAGTATGGATGACTTTAGACCTGAGTTCTGCACATTCGACCATTTTAAAGTCAGGACACCACAACATTACTGCAACACTGCAGACCTACTTCAGCAATGACTTCAATGCCATCATTTGGCAATGCCATGTTTCCATGCTGAACAACTTGTTATCAGAACTACTGACGCTGTCTCACAGGCAAAGGAAAGACTGAGAATGAGGATATGGAGAAAATGAGTAGTCAGTTGTTCTGTCTCTTAGACAGACATCCACATTTGGATTGGTGTAGTTCTCTATTGGATTCTCTAAACAGCAACACCCGAGTTGAGAAAGAAGGATGTTGTCTATAAAGGCATCGTGCAAAGACTGCGAAAGAAGCTACATTGGAGAGACAGGAAGGAACTTACAGATAAGACTGACTGAACACAAAGCTGCTGTGAGAAAAGGTGACAGAAAGAACGGGATTGCAATAAATGTCCAAGACCATGACCACTGTTTGGATTGGGAAGCAGCCCGTGTAGTTGATCAAGAACCACACTATATCTTGGAAAAGAAGAGTCTTGGGGGCCCTGCACATAGCAAAACATACTGCTGTGTTTTAGTACCTGCTCAAATATGAAGATGTGTGAGATAAGGAGGACTAACAGATAAATAGTCACCATCACCTCTCTTTTGTATCAAATCTAGGAATATCCCACCTTTTCCCGAAATTTGAAGTCTCATTGAAGTACATGTAAGGTATTTGACTAACCATAATAGCCATTTTTACAGGATTCATAAAACACACTGAATTGGGAACTGTTTGCAATAGAAAACTGGCTACTATCCAATGTTCGCACATCAAGGAGAGCATTAATGGTATATGTCCATAGTAATCTTCCCCTGTCACACTACATCCTTTGTTATGACCAGGTACTGTACTATGTCCAGCTGACCCTTGGCACATGCAATATGTAGAGCATTTACTGCCTAGTGGATCTGATCAAATATCCCACTCTGACTCCACAAATATTGCATTTCTTCTTATAGACAGAATTTCTCAGGTAGTGTACTAGCTCTGTCAGTGGCTGAACAAATGCCTATATAGTGTTGTACCAATATTTAGGAGTACCATCAAAACTATATAGTAGACATAGAAACACCTATCTAAATAGTAGTATGTATGTGGGAGAAATACTTTTATGGCATAGTTGGAATATCTCTACTGTCTATTAATATAGGTATATGTAGCAAAAGATATTCATCCCCGCTCACCAACAATGCGTAGCATATTCCACTGGTAAAACTATATAGATCTATATATATTCCTCCCACAGTTGCCTTTGAATACTGTATACCATGCAACATGCATATGTCAGGCTTATATGCATTCTTTGGTCTAGTCCTCATGCAATGGCAACCTGATCTATAATACGTGTATAATATGCTTATTTTCAGCATCTTTCATTCACCACATGTTCTGTACACAAAGTTGGGAGTTGATTATGCATTGTGCATGAAGGTGTGGTCAGATTAGTAAGGGTATATAGGTGGCCTAGCATATTGCTAAATATCATCGAATTCATCTGAGTCTCCTTGATTGGCTAACCCTCCAGGGAGAGAGAGGGAGAGGGAAGGGTAGACAGGATAAGCTAATGAGAGCATTATTTCCTTGTCTTTCTTTTATTTCGCAAACAATGAATGCAATGGTGTTATAATATACCAGTTTCTCCATTATCAGAGGCAGGTAGAGTCAGGTAGGTCATTCACTTTGTTGATTATAGATCCTGGACTAGAGCTGGTGGTCTGTTATTCCCTCCTCCTACATGTAGGTACAAGTGGAGAAGAATTGAGTATTCCTAGCTATACAAGTGTAAAAAATTCATTCAATATGTTGAAAGATGTAGGGATGGAAGTGCCAAAATGTAGAAACAAGGAAGCATCCATGCAGAAAATGGCTGCAGGGGATGATGGCATGCAACAATAAACCCCAAGATGTAGGGAGGGGGTTAATATTATTGTTGCATGCCATCGATCATCCCGTTTTACTGCCTATGGGAGGTTATTAGTGCCAAAAATCCCATGCATCTGTATATATATGGATTGGATATACCCCAATCTATGTGGATTTGGATTGGATCCACACTTCATGGATTGGATCCACATGTGCATTGGACTTGGCTGTGTCAATCCAAAACTCCAAAATGCAATCTGATCTGTTGTGTCATTCCAAAACTCTAATCCAATCCAAATCTAACTGTGTCAATACAACACCAAATCAAATCTAAATATATATGAATTAGATTTGGAGTTTTGGAATGACACAGCTAGATTAGCTGGCTAGCTAGCTGGTTTATCTCAGCCAAGAATACAATGCCATTGCTTACAAACTGCAAGAGAGTGAGGATTGTCATGCAGCGGACAGAGCTCTCTTGCAAAAATACTATCCTGTTGTGAATGTTAAATATTGTACTAGAGAAGGCTGTCAATGTCAAAATTCAGTATTATATACTACCATGTACACTAAAAAAAAGCTACCAAATGTATTCTGAAGAACTGCACACTGTATATGCAAATATATTGATGATAAAAAAGTATTTATGTCAGGCACATCATCAACTATGGTTATGACTGCTTGTGAATCTCAACAGAGACAGTATGAATTTGCTGGTGACTTGCGAGAGCGGTAGGATTTTCATAGCCTTCACTCCCCGTACTGTCGGACATCACAACAGATGGTTTCGCTATGTCTGCTGCTGACTCATGTTCCAGACCAGGTTGTTCAATGCCATGATTAGATTCCATATCAATGGTGGTAGACTTGAGTTCCGTATGCTGGCCATCTGCTGCCTGTGGTTGCGGTGTACAGACATTGGTTTGATGTTTGTGAGTGAGACTAGTGAGAAGTGCAAGTAGTCTGCGAGGGCTGTGATCTACAATGCAATCACGATGCAGGATGATTCCCGTCATATCCTCTCTGGCTTTCCAGCTGGCTCTGACCACCCTGTCCTCCATATAGCGAGTACCACAGCATCGGAGACCCAGTACACCCAGTCCACACCACCTGTACACACAAATACACACAAACAGCAATACAAACACACAAAGAAAGAATGGAAAAGGCTTCTTTGACTACAGAAAATGTATATAACATAAGTAACAAACATCAGAGATTCAGTAGACCAGGAATGACTAGTCATTAACAGTCACAGTTATAAGCCCTTTTAGATACACGTGGTCTATGGATGTCTCCGGTTAAATGCACCACCTCAGTGACATGACACACAGAAAATATCTAAAACTCAGGATTTCTCCATCTTTTTATTCTTAAAATGGCTTACATATATATATTTAATATTCTTAGTTGACCTGGCAAACATTTGCTTGCATGCACACTTAACATTGTATTGAAAATCCCTTACCTGCCAACTCCCTTGCCTTTTACCCTCTCCATTTCCTCAATATGTAACACTCGGCCAGGAATGAACATGAGTGGACCCAAGCGAGACTTCTCCTCTGTGAACTCAGTAGCCACCCTCTCCAGTCGCTCATCATCTTTCTTCTTGCTGTGGTCCTCCACAGGAGCTAGCACTATAGGTCCTATTGTTCTCATCTTGGCTTCAGCTCCAGGAGTGTGAGATTCCTTGTGCTCCTGTTTAGCATACAAGCAGAGCAAATCAGTATATGGTAAGTGTGAAAACATTTCATTAAAATGTTAAGGGATGTAGGGATGACAATACAGGAACAAAACGCAGTATATGCAGTGATGATCTTGTTCCTGTACTTTTTAGCATTGTCATCCCTACATCCTTTAACATTTAATGAAATGTTTTTCACACTTGTTTCACTTGTTTTTCAAATGTTCGTCCAAATACATGCAGTAATATTTCATGCATGAGCCCCACCCTTTTTGATCCTTGCGGTCACATGAAATTAAATGCACATAATAATGAGGAAATGGCGTTTGTGTATACGGAAATACATGTATTCCTAGCTCTACTCATGCAGGAAAAGTCCTATGAAGATTCCATTGGGCAAAGGCACTTCGCAGGGGAATAAGAAGCTGTTTCATGCAAAAATGAAGGTAAATACTTGTACCATTCATGAGATAAGCTTGTTTATTGAAGAAGATGATCATGTTGGAGAAATTGGGGTTTTTGCAATTACACGTATGTCATTGTAACTGTGTACTTTACCGCATTTGAGTGTGTTATCGTGTCTAGAAACATTCGTAGGCCATGTTATGTTTCTAAAAGGGCTTATAGCTGCCGCGTCTGAGAGTTCTGAGCCGTTACATTTGTTACGGCTTGTAGTGTTTGGTATATGCTTGAGTAAGTTTGTGTAATAGGCCTATATTGTTATGTAATGGCATGTCATCTTATGTAATAGTCACGTGATCACTACTCCTATATAAGCGGTTGTGTAAGAGTCAATCGTCACATGTATACGTATGAGCTCAAGAATATATTTTTTGTGGAAGTGTCCCTCTAAGCGCAGCGTGCTATAGTTCTGTGACTAAGGAAAGTCACTACAAATTGGCGACGAGGACAAAACGAAATGTCCACAACTAGTGAGGGAGGAGGAGAGTCAGCTCCGTCAGCAGCAGCCGTCGTCCCAGCAGGACTACCGCCGTCAATAGGACTACAAGGCGCCGTCGCCACGTTCGACCCGACGCAGGACGATTGGTGCGAATATGTTGAAAGACTTGAGCACTACTTTACAGCCAACGACATCGTTTCTGTTGAGAAAAGAAGATCGATTTTACTCTATGCCGTTGGTGCGTCAACATACCGTCTCATACGCACGTTGGTTTCGCCAGCAAAAGTATCAGAGGTATCGTTCGCAGACATAGTGGACCTAGCGAAGACGCATTTCTGCCCGAAGCCATCGCCGATAGTCAAGCGATTCGAATTCAATACGAGATGTCAGAGAGAAGGCGAGTCGATCTCAGTCTACGTAGCGGAACTTCGCAAGCTCGCAGAACATTGTGAGTACGGCACAACATTGAGTGACATGTTGCGTGACCGTATCGTGTGCGGGATCTCAGATCGGACTGTTCAGCGTCGTCTCCTGCAACAGCATGACCTTACATTTGACAAGGCGTTGGAGATCGCGTTAGCCAGCGAAGCAGCTGACAAAGACTCTAAGCGACTTAACCTCAGCTCCGCCTCTGATAAGGATAATCAGATAAGTAAAGTTAAGGACGTCCCACCGCCTTCGCCGCCCCCACGTAAAGGTGACCACAACCCTAAGTGCGGGAAGCCTTCTAGAAGTGGGAAGAGACAACCAGCTGCAGGCACTAAGAGTAAACAGGACTGTTCCAGGTGTGGAGGAGAGCATGGCCAAGCTAATTGTCCGTACAAGAAGTATGAGTGCAATTATTGCAAGAAGAAGGGTCACCTAGCTCGGAAGTGCCGGAAGAAGAGTCGTGATAGTCATGTGGAAACACATCGAGTTGCAGAGGATACACCTCAGGATGACGAATTCTATCGGATGGACCATGTTAGCTCTGGAAGCACTGCGCCATTGTATGCAACTGTCACAATAAATGGCAGTCCACTCTCTATGGAGATAGATACAGGAGCATCAGTGACTATCGCAAGTTTAGAGACTTTCAATGCGATTCGTGAGGGAGAGTCTTCACTTGAGTTAACCCAATCAAACGTGAAACTACAGACATACACTGGAGAACCGATAGAGGTCTGTGGTGCGACACAGGTTCAGGTCAAACACAACGAGCAAACTCTGACCTTGCCACTACTTGTTACCAAGGGAGATGGACCAACCCTACTAGGTCGGAACTGGTTAGAGGCTTTACGACTCGATTGGCGTACCATCTTCCACGTTGGCTCAAATCGCACATTGCAGCAAGTCCTTGACCGACATCGAGACGTGTTCAAGGAAGAGCTTGGAGAGCTCAGGGGAACAGCAGCAAAAATACACATTGAGAGAGATGCCCAGCCCCGATTTGAAAAGGCTCGTCCGGTTCCATTCGCTATTCGTAAGAAAGTAGAACAGGAATTAGAGAGACTTCAAGCCCTCGGAGTCATCCGTCCAGTCCAGTTTTCAGACTGGGCTGCACCGATTGTGCCAGTCATGAAGCCCGATGGAAAAGTGAGGATATGCGGGGACTACAAGGTCACAATAAACAGGGCAGCCAAAGTTGAGCGGTACCCAATCCCTCGCATTGAAGAACTCTTTGCCTCACTGTCTGGAGGACAGAGGTTTACAAAACTTGACCTCTCGCATGCATATCTTCAAATTCCTCTGGACACACCGTCGCGTCGTCTAGTAACGATCAACACACACAAGGGACTATTCGAATATACACGTCTTCCCTTCGGCATCGCATCAGCACCATCGATTTTTCAACGAACGATGGAGAACCTCCTTCAGGGCATTCCACGGGTATGTGTATACCTCAACGATATCCTGGTTACAGGAATGACAGAGCAGGAGCACCTGACCAATCTAGAGCAAGTCCTTCAACGACTCGAATCAGCGGGAATGAAACTGAAACGACCCAAGTGTGCGTTCCTATTAGAGTCAGTCTCGTATCTGGGACATGTGATAAGCAAGGAAGGACTACGCACAGCTGAATCCAAGGTGAAAGCCATAGTGGATGCTCCCGACCCCAAGAACTTAGCCGAACTACGCTCATTTTTAGGTATGGTGAATTACTACAGTAAATTCTTACCTAATATAGCAGCCAAGTTATCTCCCCTGTATAGACTACTACGTCAATCTGAGGGTTGGCAATGGGGATCACAACAGAGAAGGCTTTTCGGCATGTCAAGGGATTACTGAAGTCAAATAGGGTCCTCACACATTACAATGATCAGCTTCCACTACTTCTAGAGTGCGATGCATCTCCATATGGACTTGGAGCGATCCTTTCGCATCGCATGCCAGATGGATCTGAGAAACCTGTAGGTTTCGCCTCCCGAACATTGTCAAAAGCCGAGTGTAACTATTCTCACCTTGACAAGGAGGCACTCGCTATCATTTTTGGGGTTAAAAAGTACCACCAGTATCTGTACGGTCGTCACTTTGAAATAAAAACTGACCACAAACCCCTCACACATCTCTTCAACGAAACGAAAGCTGTACCGACAATGGCTTCAAGCCGAATACAGAGATGGGCTCTATTGCTGTCAGCTTACGATTACAGTGTTCACTATAAGCAGGGCAAGGAAAACACCAATGTGGACGCTCTCAGCCGCTTACCTCTACCATCGCAAAGTTCTGGCACTCCGATACCAGCAGAAGTTGTGCACCTTATGGAGCATTTAGCCACCACTCCATTATCCAGTTCTCAGATTCAGCGTTGGACAGACCAAGATCTAACTCTTTCGAAGGTCAAAAGCTGGGTACAGGAGGGATGGCCAGACAATCCAGAGCTGGATCAGGAGTTAGCACCATACAATCAGCGGAGGTTGGAGTTAGGGGTTGAGGGGGGGTGTGTGTTGTGGGGTTGTAGAGTTGTCGTTCCACCGCGAGGAAGGAAACAAGCGTTGCAGATGTTGCATGAGAGTCATCCAGGAATAGCTAGAATGAAAGCACTTGCCCGGAGCTATATGTGGTGGCCTGGGATGGACAAGGAGATTGAACATTATGTGAAAGAGTGCTCTGACTGCCAATCCACCCAGAAGGAACCGCCATCAGTTCCACTCCACCCTTTGACCTGGCCGGAGAGACCGTGGAGTCGTGTCCACATTGACTACGCCGGGCCAATGGAGGGGAAAATGTTCTTACTAATTATGGACGCCCATTCCAGATGGATGGAGATTCATGTCACTAACACTGCATCATCAATGGCAACAATTGAACTACTTCGCAGATCGTTTGCTACCCTGGGACTACCAGAAGTGGTGGTTTCAGATAACGGCACCGCATTTACCAGTCTGGAATTCTCTGAGTTCATGAAGAGAAATGGGATCCGTCATGTCCGGACACCACCCTACCACCCTGCATCAAACGGCCTTGTGGAGAGAGCCGTACAGACATTTAAGGAAGGGTTCAAACGTTTACAGAAAGGATCAATCAATACACGAGTAACACGATTTCTCTTCAAGTATCGACTAACACCACATTCCTCTACAGGGCTATCACCAGCCGAACTCATGTTTGGACGGAAACTACGCTCACAGCTAGACCAGATCAAACCATCCCTACAGAGACAAGCTCACAAGTCTCAGGACCAGCAGAGAAAGAGTCATGACAAGCGGTCCAAAGCCAGATCATTTACTCAAGATGAACAGGTATATGTGAGAAATTATGGTCCAGGCCCAAAGTGGTTGCCAGGTGTGGTGGTTAAACTACAGGGATCTGTGCTGTTGGAAGTTAGACTAGAAGATGGTCGCATAGTCCGTCGTCATGTTGACCAATTACGGTCTCGCGTTGGAGTCAGTTTGGAGAGTCCACCGTCAGATGGAGTGGATCTTCCTAGCCAGCCTGATCAGGAAGTCAGGAACGATGAGATATTGACTGAACCAGGAAGCACTGACCCTGAACCACTAACTTCTGAGACTACTGCCAGCACAAGACCACCACCAGAACCAGCCATACAAGACGAAATCAGTGAGCCTGTTGGTGCAGGAGGACTGATACCTGATGATAATAGATCACAGGAACCTGCTAGTGAGTCTGCAGATGCAGAGGGACTTTCACCTAGTACTGAGGAGGCAGGTTCCAGGCAAGTCACTGTTAGGAGATCTGGGAGAGCTAGAAATCCACCCATGAGGTATGAAGGACAATTTTCTTAATTATTGTTTTTGTATCAACTCTTAATCTAAGAAGGGAGGAATTGTAGTGTTTGGTATATGCATGAGTAAGTTTGTGTAATAGGCCTATATTGTTATGTAATGGCATGTCATCTTATGTAATAGTCACGTGATCACTACTCCTATATAAGCGGTTGTGTAAGAGTCAATCGTCACATGTATACGTATGAGCTCAAGAATATATTTTTTGTGGAAGTGTCCCTCTAAGCGCAGCGTGCTATAGTTCTGTGACTAAGGAAAGTCACTACACGGCTTAATGGCATGTCAGAGCCATCCCAACATAGAGAGTCTACCGACTCTATGATATATACATTGTAGGTTTACACATGCATGTACATATGTCTGTAGAGCAGGCACAATGTACCACTAAAGCAGAATGAATGCAAAGTACACAGACATGCATCCACTTGTGGATAGCAAAGGGGAACCTGCTCATATTTCAGGGGGGGACCTGATTACCACTGTGGAGGAAACAGGCCCTATACTGTGCAGAATGAGAACACATGTAGAGGAAAATACAATAGACTTTACAGGTTTACCCATTCTACTGTTTAGCTGGTTTCTGTGCATTTTATATGAGATTCAGCCAAGCTTGGTTGTTAACCCTTGGCGCATATGTGCAGCGAGGGTTACGGTATTTGGTTGGTGTGTGTATGTGTGCATGTGTGTTATCTCTCTGTCAGTCTGTCTGTACATCTAACACACATTTTCTCAGATGCAGTAAGCTTACACATTGAAAGGTAGGTATCAATGGCGTTGGCATAACACAAGCAAATTACAGGCATTTCGCGATAGACACTGCATTCAAAAGTTATGGCATCATTTGCTTACCTGCGACATCCTACCAGCAGTACTGCAGTAACATCCCATGCACTTTTTCAATGGCAGAGCCTTCTAAGGGTCCTGAAAAGGCTAACAATAGGGTAAACTAAACCTGGAATATGACTCAATGTAAGACAGCGAGCTTCTTTCTCTTTAGTCTCCGTCTTTTGCCTAAGTCTTCCATATACCTCTCGTTACACGTATTAGAATGCAATAATTCGCACATATAGACACCACACTGAGGGTTTAGCATTTCAGTGCTGTTCATTTAGTATAGTGTTGTGGGGTCAATCCTACATGTACCTAAGGCAGCTCAAAAATGACAGCCTTGGGTGACTTGTGCTGCCTTTTGGATCTCAAACTATTCACATTTGTACACGACTATATAAAATTACCTTCAGTCTTTCCCTGACTTCCTCTAATTCATCTCCCACATTTGTCCTCCTCCTCTCCTGGTACTCCACATCCTCATCTCCCTCCACCCTAACACCACCCTTCTCTTCCCTCTTCTTCCCCGTATCTACATGACATATATCCCAGGTACCCCTCCGAACGGTAGGCAGTGCCTCTTGCAGCTCAAGGAAGTCTGGTGTGGCTGCTCCTGATTGCTCGTCTATAAGTCCCACTGGATGTGTGCTGCCACCAAAGATGGAAGGGTTCCAACTAGGGAGATTACCACAACATAACACTTCTTGCTGAGAAGGGAGGAAGGTAGGAGGAACAAATAGGATAAGAAGAAAGGAGAAAAGGGAAAGGGAAGATACATTGGGGCCAGACACCATTATTGGGACTGAAATTTAAAAAGCATTTGGGGTCATATAAGCTGTCTGGAGTGGCATCTACTCCTTCGGTATTTTGTGTGTATGTGTTTTGGCCATAAAGACTCAAGAATGCAAAATTATGCAACAAATAGCTGTCCATAGAAGTTGCCTCAGATGAACTGGAACTATCCTCTACCATTGAGCTACTATAGCTACATGTACATGTAGTTCAGCTGGCTCTGACTTGATCATATCACAAAAAAAACAAAGCAGAGCTACTCAACATGTCAGCTTCAACCTTTCGTTGTCACTGTATAGAGTCGTGTGTGTATGTGTGTGTGTGTGCACATAAGCTTGCCTTCTTGATAGAGGTCTCATTAAGAGCCTTCTTGACTAGCAGCTTAAGGTAGGTGAGAGCCCTCCAGGAGATACGAGGCACCATATCATGTACTCCTACCACTGATGTGATGATCCCCAGTTCCTCCGCCTTCTCGGCAAGTCTATAGCTACAGGTGTCATGGAGAGAAGAGAGGGATATTGTGGACTATTGTTTAGTGCTGCATGTATATATATACATGTATATACATGCATGTGAATTGCGTCTGTGCACATTAATACATGCATCCGCAGTCTTAGTTCACCACCCCAAAGATATTTAGGCTGCTCTGTAAACACGATGCCAAAGAAATGTCTTACTACATTGTACATGTTAGAAATAATGCACACCTGAATAGTACTGAGACTCAGAGATAAAGCAATAAGATACTCCAATAAAACAGGTAGCTCCAGGATTGCCACGGACTTTCCTGGGATGTCCCAGGATTCACATGTATTTATATATCATATCCATATATACATGTATCTACATTTATATATCATCTTCCACGTAGTCTTTGTCGTGAGCCCAGCCTCCTCCCCATCAAAAGGTGGTGGAGCTTCACCATGCATTCAGCTCCACCCCTTTACTGATGGGGAGGGGCTGTGGCTGCTCCTCAGACGGGGTTAGGGGCTAGTTGTCAGATAGGGGACATAGGACATCCCGGGATAGCCTGTGGCAATCATAGACATATACCAAATACAGAGATGCTTGGAAAGGCAAAGCAACACAACAAACACAACAGAAAGGCGCCACAACTCCCCCAAAACTGTAATTCCTTTCAACAAAAAATTGGCTGCATTCAAACCCACAACGCCTGCTTTCTAGTCAACACTCTTAATTACCAACAAAGCTACTGAGGCTGCTCAGCTGTTGGGAAGAATCAAACACACAAATCAAGGCAAAGCATCCCTACCTGATGAACAAACTTAGCATACATATCTAAAACTGCATCATTGCATGAATATACACTTGACTGGATCACTACCATAACTCACTTGCAGACGCATCCAGGTATAGAGTACAGGTAGGCATGGAGCCCCTCAGACCAGTGGGGATGTTTGTGTTTGATGAGTAGAGTCAGTACTGCTCCAACTCCAGCACCCAGAGAGTGGCCTGTGACTACCACACGATAATTTTGCTAGGAATCCAGTGAGGAGTTGGGGAAGAGAGAAAATATATACATGTGTATATATAGCACACTACAAGTTAATTAGCTTATACAAAATCGAAAAAGAAAAAGACCCCCCTACACACACGCATACATACACACATATATACATGTACATACACACAAAACATAGGACACCTGGATGCCCATGTAAGTTTGAGTTCGCCTGTTTATACATGTACATGCAGGTTGTGATGGTCGAGATGCTTTGGTTGCTCTGTCTTGATTTGTATAGTGATTTGGCCCAGCCAGCTGAACTGCCTTGGTAGCTCTGTTGGTAAAAGTGTCGCCTAAAATGCGAGTGTTATGTGGATTCAAATCCCACCCGAGGCAGCCAATTCTCTTTGAAGAATGATTGCTTTGGGCAAGTTGTGTTGTGTTGCTTTGTCTTTCAGTTTTGTTGTGTTGCCTTGCCTGCCTTTCTAAGCATCTCATGGAGTTATTATATTAATGTATTTCAACATAGTTTAAAGTACCTTTTCCACCAGATCCCTGAATAATGTGCTCTTTCGCAACATATTGAGAATCACTTTAGCAGACTTGTAAAAACCCTGTACTCAGAAGACCACAAGTTACACACACATAGAGTGTAGTAGTGGTAGTGTACATGTACCACAACTGAAATTGCTATACATGTTTAGAGTACGGTAGTATGAAATCCGTTAATTTGATTGGCTGATGTGATGAACAATATTTTACTTAGTTTCCTCAGTGAGGAAACTATCTAATAGTGTTCACCTTCTTAGTTTCTCCCCTTTGGGCACGTTTTCATGTGTGTTCATGTTAAATTCATGTTCAAAGTAGCGTCGCGTCTTGTACGGTTGCTATGCACACGGCGCGGGCCGCCGTACTCTAAAATAGTTAGACGCCTCGCCCAGGAAACCACGCGATTTAGAAAGCCTCAGGCCCTGTAGTAGCGTTCCTCGCTACGCTCGGAACGCCACAGCCCAGGGACTTCGACTTTCTAAATCGCGTAGTTTCCTGGGCTCGTCGTCTAACTATTATATATGTGCATGTACATGTACATGTATGTACACTCATTCAGATCCAATTTGAGTTTTCATAGCATTTGCTCAATTCTCCCAAACAACATTTGGGCGAGCTTTGTTGTGTTGTCTTAGGAGCTGAGTTTAGGATTGAGCTTGCTCCCATGCACCTAGGTAAATGTATAGTTGTACAGCTGGAAAGTTTTCCATAAGTACATATAATACGTAGGTTGATATGTCATTTTGTGCATAACGTTCAACGCCTGCTGCTTTATGACTATTTGGGTTAGCTTCCACTCACCCACAATGCTGATCATTAATCTAGTTACAATTTACTGCACTGCATGTAGAGTGCTTCACATACTGTGTGGAAGTAAGCATCCTCCACTCCTAGGAATGTGAGCTTGGTCTTGACCAGCAGCTGGAACCAGTTCTCAACCAGTGACTCCTGGCACTTAGTGGCATCTCTCATTGAGGCAGTGAAATTAGTCATCACATCCTGCATGGGAAGGAATACAATGTGTATATATACACATTGTACATGTGCATGAACACTGCACTTCTTAGCTAGGGGCTAGAATAAATAATGGAGCAAGCAGGAGTGAACCCACCTAGTTGCTCATAAAAAGGTCAATGGTGGTTGTACTGACAGCCAGTGTATGTATCTCTTTTGTAGTTCTGTTAGCATGGGCCTGCTAGGCTAATAGAAGCAATTACTTATGAACCAATTCGAGAATGGCTAAGGCCGTGTTACGGCTGAATGCTATGGAGTGCTGTTCTTCCATGCTATGGAGTGCTGTTCTTCCATGCTATGGAGTGCTGTTCTTCCATGCTATGGAGTGCTGTTCTTCCGGCCAGTACGCCCATTGGAGCTGTGGTTATGAATCCCAAATCTTGTGAGATGGCTCTGGTTGGCATGGTTAAATCTGTTAGTGGTGTCACTGCATCCTACCCAGGGAGGGAGGGTATTATTTGGGAGGGTTGTTTGGAGGGTTGTCTCAGGGCACTTGAGGGAGTCTCCAATCTCTGGAACACTGACCTCTTGGTTTCCAGCTGGTTGCCCCAACTTGGGCGGCAACCCTGGGGCTTGGAAGGATATCTCTTGTTTGGGCTGCCACTCCCGGAAAAAAGACCCTGTCGTTTGGGTTGCACTCCCTTGAGGGCCTTGATGTTATCACTCATACTCTTGGCTTGTTTGCCAAAGTCTTCCCCAAAGAGGAAGACTCCTCTATCTCGGAATTATCCCTCTGCTAAGAGTTGTAGATCCCTTTTCAGATACTTTAGTAGGGCTTTTCGCTGATCCAAATTAAAGTGAGCTGAAGCATTGCTCAGGAGGGAGATACTAGCTTTGATGGCTCCTTTGCCAGCTTTGGGGTCAATGATCTTTCCTTGATCTAACTGGTCCAATAACCAGATCATGGGTCCCATTGCATCCAGAGTATATCTTTGAAGCCTGCTCAAGAACTTTTCATGAGGAGGTGGGGTGTAGAATGGGAGATTGGTAGCTGGACTAAACCAGCTGTGGGTATTGATAACCCTGGCCCTGGTAGTTCCAAGGGGCATTCCAGGTGTAGGCAACTGGGGCTTCATTACCATTGCCATTGCCACTGGCTTCATTGCCAGAAAGTGTACCAGCTTCGTTACTGGGATTCTGGGGTACGGGCACATTGTTGGTTTGATTGCCTAACGGGCCTAACGGCCTGACTTGACTGCCAGAAACCACCCCAGGACGTGATTCTCTCCCTACCTGTGATAGTCCTTCTAGTAGTACATTGTACCTGCATCATCGCCTGCATGAGGAACTTCGGTCACTCGTTAAGCGCTTGACTAAGGCGCTTGAGTTGCTATCTCCGTCATTTTCACCAGAGCCTATCGAAGACATTTTGTGTGCACAGAGCTGTTGAAAGGACTGATGTAAGAGCACGGGAGGGGGAATGTACTGGGCATGTACAGAACTTTGACCCTAATTTAATACTAACAGCTAGATTTGAAATGTTGAAAGGAAAGCATAAGACATGTTGATTGAACTGAAGCCCTCGAAATACAAACACAGCCTACATGCAGTGCTTAGGGTAGAGGACCATGAGGTGTCTCACAGTAATCTACATGTACATGTACATGTAAGGAGTTTGAATCCCACCTAAGGCAGTCAAAAAAAACTGCTTGAGGTGAGTTGTGTTGCTTTGTCTTGGTGTTGTGTTGCTTTGGCTATCTAAAAGGTGAAGTGACCTTAACACTTAGTGTGCCTCTGATAGTGATGATCACCTCCTTCACCTCCTCCCGAGTCACAGTATCTTGTCGAACTGTCCGACACACATAGAACAGAGGGCAGTGGACCTGGAAGTAATCATGTACGTAAACTTTCACATTAAATGGGAGCTGCATAACAGCATAACTGGATAGAACATACATACAAGTATACAATCATCCATGAGATATGCTTAGAAAGACAAGGCAAGGCAACACAACATAACAGAAAGACAAAGCAACACAACACAACTTGCCCAAAGCAGTTATTTTTCAAAAAAAAATAGCTGCCTCACGTGGGACTCCAACCCACGACCATCCGCTTTCTAGGCAACGCTCTTACCAACTGAGCTACCAAGGCAGCTTAGGTGGCTGGGCTCGAATCACATATACAAAGCAAGACAAAGCAACCAAGGCACCTCAACCAAAGCATCACACAACCTGATAAACAGGTCAATTCAAACTTAGTATAAAGGAGAAGGCCGTGGTAATTATACCAGCAAAGACGCCAAACAGCAAACCAAGTATATACAATATACGTAACTTTAATCATCCATGAGATGCTTAGAAAGACAAGGCAAGGCAACACAACACAACTTTCCCAAAGCAGTTATTTTTCGAAGAAAAATTAGCTGCCTTGAGTGGGACTCGAACCGCTTTCTAGGCAATGCTCTTACCAACTGAGCTACCAAGGCAGCTCAGCTACATGTACAGCAGATGCACATGTATGAAAACAAGGTGTGCAAAGCAAACCAGCAGACAGTTGTTTCAGGCTGGCTGCCCTCATCAGTGAGGGCAGCCAGCTTTCAGTTAGATGCATATATTCAAAGTGGTAGAGTATACACATGTACATACATCATTGGAGGACTTTCCCAGGATTATATCACTGACATCAATTCCAGCAATGCTAGCCACCTCTGCTGACCTGAACAGCATACCCTTCTCTTCCTCAATTCCCTCTTTTCTCACCCCTCCACCTCTCCCACAGCCACAACATCTATGTGTATGCATATGTAGAACAACGTGTAGTGTATAGCACATGGTTCAAGAATACTGGGGGATTTACACCTGAAGAAAATGATGTACGTGTACATGCATATACACGTAGTTACACCTTGTTGTTGTACTACCCCTGCACACAAACCGGGTAGTACAAGAAACTATATGGACAGAGGTAGTACAAGAAACTACATGGACACAGTACATGCCATTCCACAGCATTTCAGCATCAAACTACCAACTTACAGTCTTGTAAACAATGACATTGGTTGGAGTTGTTAGTCCATTAATGAGTTACCTTTAGAGCTCAGTTGGCTGTGCTAAACACTATAAATGCCACCCCTATTGCAAAGGGCGTAGAGTGTGGGTAGGTAGCACTGTGTGTATTACATACCTTGCTCCCCAGCAGAGCTGGCATATTCCGGAGAATGGTTCCAGAAATACTTTGACAGTCCAGCCAAATGATGCCATAGCAAACCAGTAATAGTAGAGAAGGGTTTCTGGGAGCTGGTGTACACATGTGCAGTGTGTAGGTGGAGGGTAGACATAATGTAACGGGAGAATTATCAGAGAGTCAGTAGACTCTATGGTATAGATGGCACTGACACTTAATATTATGAAACGACTCTGAACTCCAGAATGCTGCAGTAATGAGGCCTTTTAGACACATAACATGGTCTACGGGGATTTATATAAACTCAAAATACATTGCTGCAATCATATACATAAAATTGCCAAAACCCCAAACCTTCTTGTTCTTCTTCTTGTTCTTTAGTAATACAAGCCTATTTGACAAACAGTACAAGTATTTACCTTCATTTTTGCATTAACAGCTTCTTATTCCCCTGCGCAGGGGTGCCTTTGGTCAAAGAAGTCTTTATCTAACCTTTCCTATTTGAGTAAAGCTAGTTTCCATAAAATTGAATATGACATTTCCTGGCTATTATGCACATGTGGTTTCATGTGACCATGAGGAGCAAAGGGGTGGGGCTCACTCGTGAAAGACTACTGCATGCATTTAGCAATGAAAAAAAAGTGAAAAAAATTCTGTTGAAGAATGTAAGGATGGCAGTGCCAAAGAGCATTGGAGCAGCTAAAGCAGTGGTGATGGAATGAGAAATGCATGTAAGGAGCAATATGAAGACAGCGGCAGGTGATGGGTATACTACAGTAACACATACATGGAAATAAGGTGTGCGTAGAGCAAACATGCGAATTATGGATACATGTACTGTATACCCTCTCAAATTTCTCATGTATAACCTCATTTTACCTAGTACCATACACAGTAAGAGTGCAAGAGGGATAGTGCGTATTGGTAGTTGAGTAAGAAATTAGGGGAAATGCATGAAAAAAAACATATCTGGTGGGGGCAGACAAGCTATATAAGCGACATGTACGGGAACCTACCTTGCTGCCTTCTACCAGTGGTTGGGGCTCCCTGACCACGTGACTCTTCTGAACAACTCCTTTCTTCTTCAGAAAGCGCAGAGTACCCTGCATGCAAGCACATAAGGAGCATACAGTATAGTCACAATGTACATTATACTATTAGAGAGTCAGTAGACTCTATATGTAGGGTTGGCACTGACACACCCATTAGTCTTAACAAGAGAAACGGCTGGAACTCCCGAACGTAAACGTTATAAAGCCTTTTCAGACAAACAGCCAGGTCTAAGAATGCTTCTATACACTACTAATACTCTCAAAGTAGTAAAATACACAGCTACAGTGATTCTCGGAAAATTGTAAAAACGCCGATTGTTCATCATCTTCTAATTCAGTTCAAATGGCCTACCGTGAAACTGGCATTAGTAATCATTCCAATTCTTTCACGAGAATCATTTATACTGGAGCGTACATGATCCTTGATGCACAAAATCTTCATACCTTCTCCCAAAGCCGACCTCCTGTTATACTCAATAGGCAATATTGTCACTGACAATTGCTAGCTACCCTGCTTTTAGGTATGCAAGGGAGGTAGAACTCTGCACGAAAGTAAGTAGGTTTATACATGTTGCTCCACACAGTAAAATGAGATGCACTAAAGTGCAGAACCCTCGGCGCAATGAGTTTATGCCACAGACCTTGCTTGGAGGCATGAAGGAAGAAATGACTGCTTCACGTTGTATTGACTATAATGCGCATGAGCGCTTTCCACAGGAAAACGGACGACCATATGTATGGCTTTCAATGGAGCAGTGCTGGATCTCTGCAACAAAGCGATTTAAGAGAAAACTCCACAATTTTTTTACCTCCATTGCCCATTGAGTATGTGACAGTATTTTCATGACGAACAGACGCTCCAGAGGTGAGATGTGACTCAGGACAGACACACACACAGACCCTCACTGCACATGTGCACCGAGGGTTAACAAGTGTAAAAACATTTTCACTAAAATATTGAAGGATGTAGGGATTGAAGAGTCAAAAAAGTATAGAAACAAGGTTGAAGTGCAGCATGCATGCAGATAGATGGTAGCATGCAACAATCATAACTTGCGTAAACGTGTAACCCCATATCCCTATATCTGTAAACACTAAAAGGGTTACATGAAACCATGTGCATGTATAGCACACTAGCCAAACAGGAACAAGAAAGAAAAGAAACCCACCCCATTAACCCACTGCAGACAAACATCACATAAAAGAGTAGGACACTGAATGCCCAGCCTTGAGAACTGGTGGGTTAAAGATCTTTGATGGTACCAACTCTCCCTGCACATCCAGTGCCCAAAACTCTCACCAACAAACTAACACACCTGTGGCTCAATAACAGACAAATACACAGAGATATACCACCAGGAGAACTCCCAGCAACAGCTTGCTCAGGTGCAAACATACTGAGCATGGAGAACTCCTAGCAACAACTCACTCAGGCTCACATGCAGAAATATGTAAGCAAACAAACACACCAGAGACTCACAAAACACACAGAGACACATAATCAACCTGAGCGTGGAGAACTCGCAGCAACAACTCACATGTACATGTACATGTACATGTATGCCTGTACATACAGTATGCCCAGTTGCACTGCATTTGTGATTTGAGTAGAATGGATACCTGTAAGGCAGCTTGGATTTTTCGGTAGAAGTGTTAACTGTTGTACACAATATAGGTGTGTTGGCTATTAAGGGTAAGTTACCCTTACTTCTGCATGCATGCCATTTGTAACTCATACAACATCATATCCTTTCCACATGCTAAAGTGTAAAAAACATTTCATTAAAATGTTGAAGGATGTAGGGATGGTAGTGCCAAAAATTAAAGAAACAAGATTGTAATGACGTGAGTGGTGCACAGTGAACAACTGATTATGATCTGACCATATACACAACTTATGTATGTGGGGAAATGAAACCACGTGGAAATTATGCATGCACAAAGATGAATTACAATTCATGCACATATGCAGACAAGGGATAATTGCATGCAACAATAACAACATGCGTAACCCCATGAAACAAAATGTAGGGAGGGGTTACGCATGTTGTTATTGTTGCATGCAATTATCCCTTGTCTGCATATGTGCATGAATTGTAATTCATCTTTGTGCATGCATAATTTCCACGTGGTTTCATTTCCCCACATACATAAGTTGTGTATATGGTCAGATCATAATCAGTTGTTCACTGTGCACCACTCACGTCATTACAATCTTGTTTCTTTAATTTTTGGCACTACCATCCCTACATCCTTCAACATTTTAATGAAATGTTTTTTACACTTGTTTCACTCATTTTTCTTGGGTATAATATCTAGCAGTGTCCACTTCAAATTCTGCTTCTTCGTGGATTGCTTTACCATCCTTACTTGCTTATTTTACATTCTACTTGTTGCTATAATGTCGCAACAAGAATATTGCTATTGAAGTCATACTCAGAGAGCTGAGAACAAGATACAACATACTGCTATTGATTGTGAGGAAATATTATTGTATATGGGAAAATATTGCTGGGAATAGATGTAGTCAGTAGTAGGATTTGACAAAGGAAGTGTGGAAAGTACAAAAGCCATAATATAATAAAGATGTACAATGATGGATCATTATTACAAAAATTCAACATGGTCAGATTAGGTAAGGAATAAATAGGAAATGAGGATATGACATGAAGGAATTATTGATGAGATGACAGCTGGAAATACATCTGGCTTTCAATTGTAATGATGCATGTAGTTCTTACAATAGTAGATCTGCATATAGTGACAACATTTAGGGAAATGCCACTGGAACCCCCAGGGAAAACCGGAGATAAAATCCATAAGGGAAAAACTCAGGATAAACCCACATTCTGGAGGTGTTGTTGAGGGTTTCAGTTGGTTATATAGGTTCAGACAGAGGGATATCTGTATGGCAGAGTGGGGAATATTAGAGGAACATGCACACAAACAGAGGTACTGTATATACACACATCATGCCCATAAGTGACTCAGCACTGCTTACATAAAGCTAGACGAATATTTGCAGCATTGTGGGTGAAACCACTTAGCCATAAGCTGAATATTGTGTGCACATTTCAGTGATAATGCTGTAGTATATATACAGAAATGTTTCTAGTGGTACAACTAGGTGTACCTGCTCTGCTCACCCTATGACTCTATTATCTCACTTGATATGTTGTCAGATTTATGATTCAGACATGCAGGTAAGAAAAAGGTAAAATGTGTGGTAGAATGCAAGATCTGGGAAGATAGGAGATGAAGGACGTTTAGGGGACAGAAGGGAAAAAGGATCAGTCAGAACACACACATTTATAATGGAGAGTTGTCACAGCTACATATAGTCTCATTGGCTTAGTGCACAAGGTACACCACAACTATTTCATTAAGTACAATCCAACAACACTTGTATTGCAGCCAGATATGCCATGTAGAGGGTGGTTAAGCGTGATTGTTTTTTGACCTGCTGCTGCATCATCCCTTAGTGGATGTGATAGCACCTGCACATACATATCTCTAGCTGCACTATCCAGGGGACATGCTATAGCTACTTCACATCTGCACATTCTGTATCTGTGCTTTGCTCATTGGTTGAGTTTACATCATTGCTCAGCAAGGCATCCATCTACCTTGTCAACATAGTGATTTTCTGGTAGTTGCCAGAACACACTGTGTACATCACACAGGGACTACAGGGAAATACTGAGTTGATTTAGGCAACCACCACTACTAATTGGAACAAGTCACCTTTAAGACCCTAACAGGAAAATTTGATTACTTTACAATAGTGGGACACTATCACATTGTCTAAGGCGTGCCTGTCTTCTTGTATTGGCTTATCAAAGGCTGCCTTCAAGGTCAGAATGGCATCAACCACTGTGTCAGTAACGGGACACTCACTAGAGCACTCCCATTTCTTTCTCTGTATAATAGCTATGTGCACATGCAACATTTGTCATGAGTGTGGGAGTTCTTCAGCTACAACACACTGGTCATCCTCATTAATAGGTATGGAAATGTCTCTATTTACAAGCCAGAGTCATAGAAAAATGGCTCTGAGGCCATAGTGTGACACCCTTTACTGAAGTTCTACCTTTGAGTTCTGTGGATCTAATGCTCTTGAGCAAAAATCCAGCAGGCCCTTAGTGGACTTGCGCACAGCTTTGTTTAGCAGTCTCCTAGCTGTTATCTACACATGGTCCTCCCCAACACCCTGGGCATTTGTTTGGCTACCTTCATGAAAAGGACATTAGTAGCTACATGGCCGATGTAAGCTTATATTACCTGAAAGTTATTGCAATTGTGAATGGCAGCAGTAGCGAAGGGCCTTCAGGACACACAAACTGACGGGACTCTGTATTTATGAGAAAAGATAAAAGTGGATACCAAACTACAGTAAAACTGACATACCTGAGAGTGATTGTACCACTGGAGCGCAGAGAAGTGTCAAAATGACGATGAACAACAAGTAGACGACCAACAGCGCGGCGAAAAGCAGCACATAGACTAGCAGCCCGCTTTATGCGTGTAACTTATGCACGTGAAAATGCAGAGGGCTGTGCATATTATGTTGACGCAGGCGCGATCGTCTAATAGCGCATGAGTAATCACATCACAAATATGCAATCAACGAGGAAATGGCGTCCGACTATACGGAAGTGCTCGTAAATCCTTGTTGTTCCCTTGCGAGAGGGATCCTACGACGATTCTGTTGGCCTAGGATCATGCACCGGAGAGAAAGGAATCGTTTTATGCTAAAATAGATGTGAGCGCGTTTGTCAATTTTGAGGTAGACCGTTTGAAGAAGAAGAAGAAGAAGAAGAAGAAGAAGAAGAAGAAGATGATGATGAAAAAAAATTCAAAAACGGAGGTGTGGCAGTTTCCGTATGTCGTTGTATACGTGTATTTTACATACTTTGAGGGTCTTATATGATAGAAAAAGACTCGTAGAGCCTTGTTATATGCTTGAAAAGGCTTATAACTGTAGCGTTCAGGAGCTATGAGCTGTTTCATCTGGAAAATGGGCGTGTCCGTGTCGGCGCCATCCCTACATAGAGAGTCTACCGACTCTCTAATATACATGTACATGTACTGTACTACCAATTCTCCACATCAGGAGGACCCTGTAATCAGGACACCTTATGACCTGGATCTAGTACACCTCAAGACACTTTACTCTGTCGGGATTAGGGAGGTTCAACCGTTGAGTGCCTTTACTACCTACACATACATGTGTACATGTACAATGTACATGCAGGTACATGTACAATGTACATGCAGGTACATGTACATGTATATTGTACACACCTCCAGCAACTCCCGAGTGACAATGCTGTCATTTCCCTGTTTCAGCATTTGGCTGTGATACTTCTGCACCAGTATCAACCCAGCGAGCCGGTCCAGTGCGGTGTAATGGATCTCTATGTCTCTGTACAATACCTCCAGTCCTTCGGATAAATCTTGAAGTGCAACATTCTTAGAGTTATTCAGTCCATTGCGACGGCATGTAAAGCACTTCTCTCGAAAGAGACTGCAGAGATGAGATGTACTCAAGCTGTGGCTAGTTGGTGTCACTTTGATCATGGCCCCTACGTCAGGTTGGTCTTTGCCACTGAGTACCACTTGCTCAGTGGATGCAGTCTTATTGCAGGAGGTACACCGACAGTGCACAACACACACAGCCCGACAGCAGAAGCATTTACAGCGGTCCAAGCAGCTGAAATAGACAAGTGCAAGCAGAGCTAGTTCCAACCAACTCAGCCAAACTAGTACGACATAGGCTGTGAACGGCTTTCGGAATTCTTCGCAGTCTAACTTCGATGTAGTTTCCCCAACAAACACAGCCACAGTACTGTAACATGCCCACACTATCTCAGCAATGTATATGCTGGCTCCAATCAGTACCAGCTCCCGCATATACGAATGCTTGGGCTCACGTATTGTTCCTCTTGTACTGAACACCAAGAGGACGAGCTTGTGAGCAAATGCTAATAACTGGAGGAAGGTGAACCCTGCCACCGACACGGCCAGTGCAGAAGGAATGCTTCCACCACAGCCAGGACGTGCGAAAATAGCAATGCATACAGCAAAAGAGAAAAATAACCTGCGCATAGAAAGTTTAGAATACATAACACATTCCAGTAGTTCTGAATCACATGGAGTTACCAAGTTCCTTTGATGGAAGCAGTAATGATGACAGGGAAAAAGAGATCATCTGGAGCAAAGCTACATGTTACACAGAACACTTTCACCCGCCTCCCTTCGCTGTTGGCCATTTTAATGTGATGCACCCCCAGAGAATTGAGTATGACGCGCGTGCGTGCACGTGCACCGTTTACACAGTAAGACACCAAGACACTGTAACACTGTCATAAAGGATATTCATCACTAACAATTCAAAACACAATAATTCTATTTCGAGGTGTGTCAGACACATACACAAACCCATCATTGTCCACAGCAATGCCATCAGCACTACTCTTACTAGCATCAGCAGCACACATGCCAGCAAAACGAGTGACAAACTGTCCACTTGTGTTGAATACAGCAACACCACCAAGATCTGTCAGGAAAATATTAGTACCAAATATCTGCATGACGTTGGGCTCGTTCAAGTCACACGGTCTATTCCCTTTGCCTCCTGCACACCATTTGGGGTTAAGATCACTTGTAAAACATTGTATACGATTATTGCTGTAGTCTGTTACATAAAAATGACCTCTGGAATCAAATGCGATGTTATCTGGCCAGAAAAACTGCCCCGCATCACTGCCATGTGAACCAAATGTGAGACGTAGGGTGAGGTCTGGGTTGAAGACATGAATGCAGTGGCCATCACTGTCACACACATACACAGCTCCATCTGGTGCAAGACATAGGCCATTTGGAGTCTGGAGTGTTGACGTGGTAGATGTTAGAAAGCCACCGCCCATTGTAAATTTGTGTACCATGGCGTTCTTAGGGTCACTAATAAACAGAAACTTATCATCCATGGCCATTTCTGACGGCCACCAGCTCTGGATTTTTCCATTGCTTGGAAACATGTTAGTTGGCACTAGTGGTTTGCTGGTGTTACTGAGATCTAGAGTGCATACACCAGAGGAAGTTCTAATGAACATGTGATTTTGTGCGACTTTGAGGCAGCCTGGTCGTATAATATCATTAATGAAACACAGTGGTTCACCCAGCATGTGTGGTGGACACTCTATGAAAACAGCTATCGACTTGTTTCCAATGAGGCAGCCATTGACATTGACCAGTAATTTACACTGACCTCTAGTACGAAGGTTGGGAGTAAAAGTGGCTACATAAAGCGATGGACTCTGAACCATCACCTTTGCACTCAACTTCTCACCAAACTTGTCAGCACAAAGTTCCACTGTCACGCACTGCTGCATGTGGCATGCATCTCCCTCGGAGTCCTTCAGGAAAATATTAGCAGTGGCAACCTCACCAACTCTTAAGCCATTATCACTGATGGCTTCAGCACTACACTGTAATGGATCAACAGTTCGATATGGTCGCAGGAAACGATCACACAGGAGTTCAGCCTCCTCTAATGACTTGGCATCCACAACTTGTGGGGAGAGGTCGATTTCTGGTTTCTCCAGTGATATCTTGTTGAAACGTGAATTCATCTGGTCAATCTTCAAAATCATCCCCTTCTTTCGAGCCATGAAATCCACATTTCCCAAATTCTTAAGGCCTCGTTCTACAAACCTCTGTACAGCACTCACTTCCAACAACATACTAGTGAGCGTCTTTTCACGAGTTTCAAAATCTTCCATTCGACTATCGGCATTGCTGCAAAACTGCTGGAGTCGACTCTGCTTCTTTTGTTCCACTACACTCATAACCCTGTCATATGAATCAGCAATTTTGGTGTACATCACTCTGCGACTCTCTTCTGCACAGTGACGAGCATTTTTAATGTCTGCTGCCACTTTCTGAATAGAGGGCTGCTTTTTGAGAAGCAAACCAAGTTTCCTTGCAACGTCTTGTCTGTGCTCAGCAACAACCTCTCCCAGCTTATCATACTGGTGTCCCGCATGCTCACCAAATAGGATACAGTCACGACACACTACTTCATCACACTTGCGACAATAAACATCTAGAGCCTGGCTTGGGTGACGCTTGCAGCTGGAGCCATCTCCATGAATGGGAGGCGTGGCCACCACCTCAGGTGAATCTGCGGCAATTTGAGCGCCGGTCCTCTCTTCAAGCTTCATTTTATTCACGAGTTGTATGAGACGGTTAACCTTGAAAGCGACGCGAAGCCCGTCCACACCTCCTTCTGATATATTGGTAGGGTTACGGCATTCAGGGCACATGATTGTGAATGGGGCGCCCCGTGTTGTCGAAACCAGGTCTTCCAGACAGCCCTTACAGTAGACGTGATGGCATAGAAGCACACGAGGATCTTCGAATGTGTCCAAACAGAGCGGACACATAACCTCTTGTTGGAGATCTTCCAAAGCATCGTTTCCTCTAGCGGCCATTTTGTACGTATGCCCCTCGCGCATGCGTGGAGGGAGTGGCGAGGTGGAGGGTCAGGATTTTCACGATTGCAAGATCTCTAAAAATCCTGTACACCGGATTTCAGGTCCGTTGTCGTTCGTTTTTCCAGTGACGGCTGCACATGCACATTAGGCTGACCGTATTTGCTCTCATCTATAGGCGCTAGGCACCCAGACAGTCACAGTCTACTTCAACTGATCCTTCTTACTCGTACTGTGTGAAACTAGTCAATCCTGCTCCTAAGAAAGACAGCATTGTACTTGAGCTCTGCAAATTCCATGGACGTTTCAAATCGGTCATGGAGATGAAAATCAGGTTAATGGAAGAGTTGGAGGAGCACATGCCTGAAACAACAAAACTTTTCCCTGTGATATATGGAAGGAATACAGTCTACCAAACGCTGGATTTGCTGTGAAGATGATCTTAATGCAATGTATACAACCTATGCTTCATGTCCCCAAAAGGAAATCATGCTATGGTGTGATAGTCAAGATAGTGATGAAGATCCACCAAAAGAATAAAAAGCGTAAGACTGGTGATACAATGACCAAGCGTGAAGAAACAGAGCAATGTGTTGTGGATATGGCCGAGGAATTTTAAAAAATGAATTTTGTCTTCTTTGGTGTGATGATGCAAAATGAATTTTGTCTTCATTGGTGTGATGATGCAAATGAATTTTGTCTTCATTGGTGTGATGATGCAAAATGAATTTTGGTACACTTGGCCTGCCATAAGGATGTGACATTCTATGACCTATGCATTTGCAGAGGCCTATTCCTGCTCAATTTGGCCTAGGTGGATTTATCGTCTTATACATGTAGATCTAGATGTAACTGCCTCTATCTAAAATTCTGAAATGTTGCATAAGCTAAGACTGTGGCATGTCCCTGCATAGTCATAGAGAGTCAATCCGCTATGATACGTATATGCAAGAAACTTTCTACAATCAGGTCCAATAATGTCAGGAAAGTTGACTGAGAGGTCCACTAGTGACTTTTACACCAGACCAACATTCATGTCACACTTGCCCCAAATAGATTGACCTAGATATTCATGAGGTGTCATGAATATCTTAGAACCTCACATACCCAATTATTGCAGGCATACTCATAAATTATTCATGACCTGTCATGCATATCAAATTAATGAGAACAAAATCAAGCAATCTTAGTCTAATACAATCTCAAATTACAGAATAAGTTAATTGCCTGAGCACACAAATTCCAAAGAGTAGTGGCTAATTCAAGGGGCTTGTAAATAATTCTAAATGACTACAATACGTTCCTTACTGAATTCACAAAAGTATATCAGCCCATTTTCATCTGAAGTAATACCACGTGGATGACGGAATTCTGTAATTGATGTTAAATACTTTCCACTGGTATCGTAGACCGCGATGCCATTTATACTCTCAGCAGAAACCAAAATATACTTGTCGTAGATATGAATGCCATGCGGGTCATTCAAACGGATAGTTGAACCCCTCTCTGGTTCACCAATGTAACGTAGTTTCTTTCCTCTGCCGTTCAATACAGAGATGCGATTCATGCCCTTTTCACAGACATATATCTCATTGCTTTCCCTATCAAATGCAATATCCTGGGGATCCTTGACGTCACTTATGAGGTTCTTGACAAAGTTAAGATTCAGGTCAAATACTTGAATTCGTCCATTCAGTGAGTCACAGACATACACCTTCTGATCATCAACTACTATTCCACGTGGTGTATCAAATTCTGAATTCTCAATGCCAGCTCTGCGAGATCCAACATCCTTAAGTAACTCACCATCCACTGAAAATTTCTGCAGCTTATGATTACTTGTAACATAAATGTTGCCTCTGCTATCAAGTGCTACACCACCGGGTTTTTTCATTTGCCCAACACCAATAGTCTTGATAATCCTTCCATCTAAGTTCATCTCTTTAACACAATCACCGTCGCGTTCTGCAACTATAATCATTCCATCACTAACAACTAGTCGGTACGGTCCCATAAGTCCATCAAGTGTATGGGCCGTGCAAGCAGTCACCTTGCTAAAGCTCATGTCTAGGAATCGTCCATCGCGTTCAACGGTGATGTGGAGTGGCGGACACTTCCTAGTAGCGAGGAACTGGCTAAAATTATTCCCCGTCTCATCCGTTGGCTCCAGTGCAACCTCCATAGTTCCACGCGCGCTAACCTCCTTTTTATCTTGATTCTTCCGAAGATAAAAGTACATTATCACTGCCACCACTCCTAGCCCGAAGACCAGAGTATAAAAGATGTCGTACCATTTGCCATCTACTGGTTGCGGCGACAGATAGAGATGTGCCAAACGAATGCACACGGAGCAAATTACAACTCCTATAGCGAACCCTGGAGCAAACCCTGGAGGCGAAGTGAAACTCATTTTTTGTTTGGGTGGGGCCGTGTTATGACAGGTCTAAACAACATTTAACACTCGGCGCGCATGCGCAGGAGGTACAGTAGTCGTTCTGTCGGTCGGTCGGTATGTCTCACCTCTGGAGCGTCTGTTCGTCCTGGAAATACTGTCACGTACTCAGCGGGGAACGGAGGTGAAAATATTTGTGGGGTTTTCTTTGAAACCGCTCCGTTCAAGAGTTATGGCGTGAAACGCAAGCGAAAGAGCCAATTGCTAATTAGAACTAGCCTACTCCGCGATCAGGTATTCCTGTTCGATGACGTACAGCGAAGCACAGCGGTTACTGCAAGAGGGAGTACAAGCATGTGTACTGCTCCGGTCAAAGCTATAGCGCTTCCAGCAGCCAACCAATAGCACGTGCCTTCCAGCATTCGCACGCGCACGCACGCGCATGTATATACGCCCACTTCAGTGAGCGCATTCATTTAAGCAGGAATAATTCTCAATGACGTCTGTGAACACATCCCCCGACAGGCAAGCGACAGGCTTTCGCTTCGGTTCAGGTGGCTTATGGAGCGCCATTGTGGACAATATTTCTGAAGTAGTCGTCGAGACGAGAGTTCGGACGAACTGCCCAAAGATGATTCGAAGTGAAGCCCGAACCGCCTAACGATAGTCTGAAGATCGACAAAGCGTAACTCGAAGGTCGATGTAATGATAATCGACCGACGTATCGATAAGCGAAGCTCGACTATACGCCAACTGAAGGCATCGGAAGGTGATTAGCGAAGATTATCGACACTGCGCATGCTCATATCCTTCGCGCGCGCCTAATTGGTTCCCACCTGTGAAATCATGTGAAGAGATGCAGGTAACCAATGTGATAGATCTCTGTCCTTCACAAGCCCGTAGGCTGTTTTTTTTTAAAAGTATTAATGCATGTATTGCAAAGGATGTACAAATAGCTCTATACTAATGTAAAGTACACCCTATACATAACTATGTGATTACTCTTGTAGGTAACTAAGAAGTGAATGTTTAAAGGAAGATAGTGAAGGAGAGAGTGAGACATCAGCAGGGAGGTCATTCCATTTAGAACATGTAGAGGGTACAAATGAGTACTTGAATGCATTGGATTTAGCGAATGGTTGGATGAATTGGCAGTTTTGTGATGAGCGCAGTGCAGGCAAATATCTGGGTACAAATACGTTTGGCTGAAAATGGACTTGGTTGTGTACTATGGTATACATAACACAGAGACTTAAGTACTTTCTCCGGTCTGCTAATGTTGGAGTGGCAAACAACTCCAACAGGTCAGAATACCTAGCATCCACTGTTTCATTCACATCCGTAGAGCAAATCGCTGTACTTTCTCGAGTTGTTCTGTTTCCTTTTTCAAGTAGGGGTTCCATACTTGGCAGGCATACTCCAAGTGTGGCCTGATCAAAGCAATGTAGAGTTTAAAGAGTGTCAGTTGATTTGTGTGAGCATAGAAACGTCTGAACAGTATGCCAATTAGTTTTCTTGCTTTCATACACACGGAGTTTATATGTTCTGACCAAGAGAGGTTGGAGGTAAGTATCACACCAAGATATTTATACATATGAACTCTCTCAAGTGGTGTGCCACCAAGGCATAAGGTAGGTGGTAGAAAAGGGTTGTGTTTTCTTGATACAATTATATATTTACATTTAGATGTATTAAATGCCATTGAGTTGTTCTGTGCCCAGTGGAATAGCAAGTCTATATCCTGTTGGAGTTCAACATAGTCCTCGAGAGTCTTAATTCGTTTATATAGAAGTATGTCATCTGCATAGAGTATCAGTTCTGCTCCAGTTGATAGATTTATTCTTGAAACATCATCTATGTAGATTAAGAACAATAGAGGTCCCAGTACAGAGCCTTGAGGGACACCTGAAACGATAGATGAAGGTTGTGATGTTGCTCCAGCTACAACTACCATCCAGTTAGGTAACTGAATATCCATCTAATGATTAGAGGACTGATATTAAGTGCCTTTAGTTTTTTAATTAACGAACGATGGGAGACAGTGTCAAAGGCTTTTTTGATATCAAAGAAAACTGCACCAATTTCGTCGCCAGTATCTGTAGTTTTAAACCAGTCATATGTAGCACTCAGGAGAGCAAGAATGGTACTCTTCTTGCCTTGAAATCCCCACTGCCATCCCCATCAGATATTGGGCAGTTATTAGAAAGATGGTCAGTTATTAGTGTATAAACATGTCTCTCTAATATTTTGCTTAGTATGGGGAGTAAGGAGATTGGTCGGTAATTTGACGGTCCATGGTTGGTTGGGACATTCAATTTTGATATAGGTACAATGTGTGATAGCTTCCACGATGCAGGAAAACAGCCAGTTTTAAGTGAGATGTTGAATAAGTTTGTTACAGATGGTGCAATGTTTTTTGCAACTGCTTTAAGCATTCTTGCTGAGATACCGTCTGGTCCATTTGATTTTGAGATATCAAGTGTTTCTAGGTGGTGCTGTACTTCTTCTCTAGAGCACAAGATACCTTCAGTATCATCTTCAGCTGGATCTAAGTCATCTAGGTCAGCAAAGTTCAAAGGTGGTACTAAATGATTGTGACACTTACTAAAGAATTGGTTGAGCATTTTAGCCTTTTGGAAGTTGTTGGATGCTGTATTCTTTTCATCTGTGAGGGTTGGAAATTCAGGCTTTTCTTAGTTAGATATTTCACCACTTTCCAGAACTGTTTAATATCGGAGGACGCTAATTTTGTCATATACAATCTTTTTGAGCATTTAAGCATGCTTGTTACCTTGTTTCGATACATTCTATACCTTTCATAATCAGTCTTGCAGCCAGATCTCTTAACTTTCTGGAATGTTACTTTTTTACTTCTTGATTGTTTGAAGAACTTGCTTTGTTATCCATTGAAGTTTTTTCCTCTGTGGTAACACAACTCTGGGGATGCATAATTCCATGATGCTCAAGAATTTTGCTTGCCAACACATAAGTGACACATTTAGGTTTTCTGATAATAAGCTATCCCAGTTGTTTCATCTATCAGATCCCGGGCCCTGCTGAAGTCAGCTCGACTGTAGTTCCAGATACTTCTAGATTGGGATGACAAATTTGAGATTGTTGTAGACCAGGAGAGATTAAGTTGTAGTCCATTGTGATCTGAATTCCCCAGGGGTGAGATGATGTTACAAAACCTGAATGATGATAAATTAGATAAAAACACAAGGTCAATAAGAGATGGCTGCCCTGTTGGTCCATTGTGGGTAGTATCTTTTACAACTTGATGCAAAGAAAATGGTATAAAAGAATTCATTAAATATTTGTAAAGATAAGACTGGGTACAAAAATAATTTACATTAAAATCTCCTATAAGTACAAAACTATTAAAAACTGAGGGATGTAGATTTTGTAAGACTGTACAAAGATTATCAAAAATATCAATGCATGAGGATGGTGGTCTGTAGAATACACTAATACAGTATTTAAAATGATTGCATACATGTGATACAGAAACAATAAGTAACTCAAGACTATTGGCACCTGAAGACAGTACCTTAACTGACAAACAAGAGTTAATGTACATGAAAACGCCCCCTCCATGCCGATTCCTGTCTTGTCTAATGATTTGATAATTGTCAATCATCACTTCATTGTCTTCAATCTCACTCGACAACCATGTTTCAACAATGCATATTATGTCTGGTTTCTCTACTTCAACAATAGCACACAATTTTTCAAACTTAGGTAAAAGACTTCTAGCATTAAAGTATTGTATATGTAATTTATTTTTAGTAGCTACTGGTATTGGGACATCTATACTTTGTTCTGTTGGGTTGAGGGGCTTGGAACTAAAGAATTAGAGTCACTCACCGAGGAAATAGTTTCATTGTGAAGAGGTAGATTTGTGTCATTTGATAGTATAACGTTATCAGTGGGCTTTTCTGTATCGTCACTTCTAGGAAGGGGTGTACTGTTGGATGGTGTGTTGCTGCTGGCAACTACAGACTCAATTGGCTTAGTACAATTCTCTAGACTCCAACCAGTTTGTAACTTGACACTATCCCATTTTCTTTCTAGGGGTTTCAAGACACTATCTTCATCGGCATGAATCAAAAACCACCACTTCACCCCATCCAATCATGGAGTCAATCGTCTCGTGCAAGATACAACACACATGGGACATGGGCGCATGTTATGCAAGACATGAGACAAGGAGTTAGACATAAGGTGTATGTTATGTAAGACATGAGACAATCAGGAGTTTAGGTGACCATACAGTTTCTTATTAACATTGTCACACGGCTCCTCTCCTCGAAGAATCCGTCCCGGATTAGATTTCATCATGGTAGTAACTCGGTGCCCTACGATTCCTGCGAGGGTAGCGATTTGTATTGTTTACCGGGGGCCCCGTTCTATTACATTCGGACGTCCATTGTCAGTTTCATTGTTACACTCTGTTCTGTGCATTCTTTCACTTGAGCATTCATTATTTTCATTGTGATCATTGTGGCCTGATTGAGGGTTTGGTTCATGTGTGTTGACCAATTCATTGTACACAAGTTCTATATTTGTCCCCAAAGGCAGTAGTTGAGCTGGTTGCGCTGCTTGTGAGTATGTTGTAGCCGAAGTAGAATTCGGAGTTGGATGCATGTTAGTTGGATATACCTTCAGGCGATTGAAATGAACCACCATTCTCTGTGAGCGCTTGTGTACATTTTGAATGCGGTAAGTCACATCAGATATTCGTTTAATAATGCGGAAAGGTCCTTTCCATGGTCGGTGGAGTTTTTTAGACTGTCCACGTGGCACGGCTGGGCAATGAAGCCACACCATATCTCCCGCTTTGAATGGTTGTCCATGAACTCGCTGATCATACAGCTCCTTTTCCTGATTAAGGATATGTCCCATTTGCTCTCGTACTTGCTGATAGGCATTTTCGAGGCCCTTCCTTAATTCTGCTGCGTATTTCGATGGGGTGGTCAATTCAGGATTTGGTGTGCCATACATTATGTCAACTGGCATTCTGACTTGCCTGCCAAACATGAGGTAGAACGGTGTGTAACCAGTTGTCGGTTGGATGCTGTAGTTGTAGGCTATAGATCTACATAACCTTCTGAGGTGACCATCCCAGTTCACTGCTTCATCTTCCACCGCAGTAGCCAACATCTGTAGTAGTGTTCTGTTCAGTCGTTCAACAAGCCCATCTGATTGTGGAAGACATGAGACAAGGCATGTTATTGGGGACCTGACATTTTCATACCTAGGAAGCGGACCGGGTTTGTGAATGAAAATCAAGAGGGACCCTAGACAGAGCCTTGTGCAATGTCTGCGAAAAGGCGAGAGAAGACTCTGACTGGGACTCCTGCTCCCGCAGGGAAGAAAGCAGCGAGCGACAAACCGAAGACAGATACGTGCGTGCTATGTTGTCAGAAAATCGTGGAGACCAAGGAAGATGTTTTATTTTGTACAGGAAAGTGTAACGGGCCTATCCACCGTTATTGTGCTGGCATTTCTCTCCCACTGTTTGAGTCCCTCAAAACCCAGGAGAACTCATCAAATGAACGCGTACCGTTCCTCTGCCTAGCATGTACGCAACAAGCGCACAGGGATGAAGTATGCGAACTTAAAAGCATCATCACCACCTTGAAATCCCAGGTGAAAGAACTACAGGAGGCACTGCAGTCTTCCAATCACCACAATCCAAATAGCAACGCTATTAGCAGTGTGGCTGCCACAGTGATGGTGTCCAGGCAGAAGAGCCCAGCTTTGGTGCTGTTGGAAACTGTGTAAACCCAAGTGCTGGAAAATTGAATGGGGGAAGAGGGAAGCGAGGTCAACCTAGATGGAACAGTCAGAACAGCCACCAACTGACAAACCGTAAGAAGCCTGATCACCGGGAAGTAGTAAGTGGTGTTAGACGTGTGTGAGGTACTTTGAGATCTGGCATCACATTTTGTTGTAAAAAACACAATTGTCGAACTAGCAAATATTGGAAATCCAGAAAGTATTCAAGTAAAAAGAAAATCTAAATCCACTTATACTGGGAAAATGAAGTAGTGGTTTTTGATTCGGACGAACCGCCCGCACGCAGACGCGGGTCCGCTTGTCCGCACAGTGAGTGGGCGTCACTGGGCCATGAGACGCCAAGAGCAGAAAGAGCGAGAGAGGAAACGAGCAGTTGAAGCCCGAAATGATACCTGCCGCCAAAAAAAGAAGGGCAATGATGGCGCTGCAGCTGGTTCGGCTGGCTACGAATCCGATTGCACGGCGGCAACTTTTGATTTTGATTCTTTGACAACTGTTGATTCAATTACGCTTGCCTTACCATGATAGAAAAGTGTCCCAAAAAGCAATAGAATCGATCTCAGAACGTCTAAAATACCAAATATTTCCTGGGGGGGGGGGGGGGGGGGCATTCCCCCAGACTCCCCTAGCTTTGTGCGGGTGTGATAGACTAGCCGAGCCGTGTGGTAACGCAAGGGGTGGTCATTCACATAGACGCAATAGTCACGGCTACGACCGGGGTCACAATTTGTGACCTGCCAAAAACCTCCGTGACCCTGTGACCGTAGGCTAAAAATCTCTGTGACCCAGTGACTGTAGCTAAAAATCTCTGTGACCCTGTGACTGCGCATGGCGCATGCGCATAGGCTGCGTCAATGGTTGCAAAGACGTACGAAAGGTCATGGCAGAGATAGCGTTATCCACTCTGTTCGAGGCCAATGTGGTGGAATGTTTTACGAAGGACTGGCTCATCTGCGGTCCTAGCAGCGTGTTCAACTTGGGCGAGACTACTCATACTTACACGACGCGAATGCTAGATCTATATGGGCGAAACCTATATTAGCCAGCAGAGTAGTTGTTATGGCCTTTTGATGGAAATAATTCAGTAAGCTCTGTCTCCATGCACTCGGTGCCGACTGTATAAATGTATTGGTATATCTGCATAACTTTCTGTAGTCTTCATCACTCTGCCAATGCATAGCAGCGCAATTATGATACGAAAGGTTGGGCCACCTTGCAAACTCTTTCGTTGATAATTTACCCCAGGCACATGCGCCCCGCACAAAAGAGTGAACAGGCCGGCCGGGGGCGGAGATCAATAGGGGAGGGCGTGGCTACGCAAACTTCTTCCTGTACGCATGCGCCCCGCGCAAAAAGGTGTGGCCGGAGGCGTGGCTACATGGTCGTTTTTCATTATGCACGCATGCGCCCCGCGCAAAAAGGGTGGAGCAGGCCGGCGGGGTGGGCGGAGATAATCGGGGGAGGGAGTGGCCACGCGAATTTCGTGACCCATGAGTGGTTATAAAAGTCGCGGTGACCCAGTGACCGTTCAGGAAAATCCTCAGTGTCCTTGTGACCGAATTGTGACCCCGGTCTTAGCCGTGACTATTGCGTCTATGAGAGTGACCACCCCTTGTAACGGTATCGCTCTAACTCAACATCTCACTTCTCGAATGAGTAATCGTGCTATAAAAAAACCTACATACTCAGTGGCATACGATCATCAAAAATATTGTGGGGATTTCTCTGAAACGACTGCGTTCAAGAGTTATGGCGTGAAACACAAGCGAAAGAGCCAATACATGCTAATTAGATCTGGCTATATACTCCGGCTTACCGCGATCGGTTTGATGTACAGCGAAGGAAACTTCAGCGCAGCGAAGCACCAGAGGTTACTGCGTGAGGGAGTGCGTACTGCTCCGGTCAAAGCTGTAGCCCTTCCAGCAGTGTAGGTGTACAGCTAGTTATTACGCGCGCACGCGTGTATGTGAGGAGTTTTACGCATGCGCACCATCTCGGTTTGTATAACGCGCCGAGGGTTCTGCACTTTAGTGCATTCATTATCAGAACAGGATAACTGCACAGACTTACAACTCTAGATACAGACTAAGATACGAACTAACTTGCATGAAAATAGCAGTTCTTTTATACACAGACTACGTGACCTAGCCTCCCACCAGGTGGTAGATCTATATACTACAAAAAGGAACTAACACATTATAGTTGAATAGAAGTGTAAAACTGCTAGAGGAAAGGGCTAAGAGAAGAAGGAGGAATGGTTACAACCACAAAGATAACAATAAAGTGGTGAACCACATCAAGATACAGTCAGGGGTGATAAACATACTGTCTGTGCATGTGCTAATTGTATAGGAATGATCAGTGCACCACAGCGGGCATTGCTCTGGGTCCACCTACTCAGAACAAGAACCCCCCACTCCAGGATCAGGCTACGGGCTTGCTTCACATGGAAAATGACAGCTTGATTAGGCCCATTATACTCTAGTATTTTCACAGCCATTAGTTTTATTTTAGGTATAATGTGAGAGTAGACTCCAGTGATTTTGACTTTGAAGACCTTCCTGTCAGTAAAAAGCCTTTGATAGAGATCTCTGATGAAGAATCATCTACATGTACAACATATGAGGTAAGTTACATGTAACTTGCCCTATGATATATAAAAGCACCAATCAGTTATTTTCCCAGAGATAAACTGTACTGGCCAACTTGTGATGGCACACTTGTAAAAAGAGGCTCTTGTAAAATCTGCCTCTAAAGCTGGGAAGTATTTTCTTCTCTGAGTGAATCTGCACAAACTTCTGATGGAAAAACAAAGTCAAGGAACCCTGTCTCTGAAGATACATGTAAATATGAAGCAGAATCTGTTGGCAAGAATAAAAGAAGCAGCAAAAACAACCCCAGGTCTACAGTAAGCAGGACCAGGAAGATTGTGGATGCAACAGAGTCCCTTATTTCTGAAGTACATGCTTCAAATGGCAAAGTTACTGCTAAGCCTTCATGCAAATTGGAGAAAAGCCGTCACCATCTAGTGTCTGGTACTTATAATGATAGTGTGGGTGAAAGTTGCCAGAGCAAATGTTCATCAGGATTTCTACATAAAATTTCATCTTACAATTATCATAAAAAATCGTCTTTCTCTTTACTAAGTGTGGCTAATGGACTTTCTGTGAATCTCCCATCAATTGCATCGACTGGAGAAATAACTGAAGAAAGGTCTCCTTTAAAACTACCCACCATTAAATCTGCTACCATCAGAGGCTCAAGTGATGCTAACAAGGCCTCACGTTCTGCTAAGCATAAACATGCTGTTTTGAAAGCGAAGAGTTCAACTGGAGGTTTTGCATTGCCCTCAAAAATATTAAAGAATGAGATTGCCAATACTTCAGTACGGCAAAGAAGGCCAGCAGGAAGAATCATGATAAATTGCCACCATTGACACAGCCTGAAAACACATCACTTCCCAAGATACTTAATTGATGATGTAGTCTCAATTTCTTTATCATTATAGTTCTACCTGGCACAGATCTTCAATCTGGTGGCGATTTTTATTTACTCCAGCGCTTTTCAGAAAAATTATCTACCTTTGTAACATAAAAAGCTTAGATGACATTAAGGAAGGTGACAGGTTGACTTTGACGTTGCATGTAAGTACTACTTCCATTGTTATTTTTTCATGTTTATATATTACTGTTTAGACCAGATGGTCTACTTGTAATACATGAAAATATTTCTATTTGTAAATGCCACAAGCAAAGGATCTTACTAAAGTATATATCCTATTAAAGACATAATTTATTTTGTACACAGGATAAGGAAAAGAAGCAAAAGGCAAGGCAGTTGTGTAGTAGGTTTACTTCACCACCATCTGAATCACATAAAATAGCATTATCAAAGCTCTTTCCTTCTTCGGCTCCTTCCCATGAAGGTTCTGCTGCGTTGTTGACACAGCTACAGTATATATAATTTTAGTAAGGCTTTACGTGTATATACCACTGCATACACGTAAACGATTTCATCACTAATATTCAAAACACAATAATTCTATTTCGAGTTATGTCAGACACATACACAAACCCATCATTGTCCACCGCAATGCCATCAGCACTACTCTCACCAGCACACATGCCAGCAAAACGAGTGACAAACTGTCCACTTGTGTTGAATACAGCAACACCACCAATATCTGTCAGGAAAATATTAGTACCAAATATCTGCATGACGTTGGGCTCGTTCAAGTCACACGGCCTATTCCCTTTGCCTCCTGCACACCATTTGGGGTTAAGATCACTTGAAAAACATTGTATACGATTATTGCTGTAGTCTGTCACATAAAAATGACCTCCAGAATCAAATGCGATGTTATCTGGCCAGAAAAACTGCCCCGCATCACTGCCATGTGAACCGAATGTGAGACGTAGGGTGAGGTCTGGGTTGAAGACATGAATGCAGTGGCCATCACTATCACACACATACACAGCTCCATCTGGTGCAAGACATAGGCCATTTGGACGCTGGAGTCTCGATGTGGTAGACATTAGAAAGCCACCGCCAATGGTAAATTTGTGTACCATAGCATTCTTAGTGTCACTAATAAACACAAACTCATTATCCATAGCCATTTCTGCCGGCCTCCAGCTCTGGATTTTTCCGTTGCGTGGGAACATGTTAGTTGGCACTAGTGGTTTGCTGATGTTACTGAGATCTAGAGTACATACACCAGAGGCGGTTATAATGAATATGTGATTTTGTGCGACTTTGAGGCAGCCTGGTTGTATAATATCTTTAATGAAACACAGTGGTTCACCCAGCATATGTGGTGGACACTCTATGAAAACAGCTATCGACTTGTTTCCAATGAGGCAGCCATTGACATTGACCAGTAATTTACACTGACCTCTAGTACGAAGGTTGGGAGTAAAAGTGGCTACATAAAGCGATGGACTCTGAGCCACCACCTTTGCACTCAACTTCTCACTGAACTTGTCAGCACAAAGTTCCACTGTCACGCACTGCTGCATGTGGCATGCATCTCCCTCGGAGTCCTTCAGGAAAATATTAGCAGTGGCACTCTCACCAACTCTTAAGCCGTTACTACTGATGGCTTCAGCACTACACTGTAGTGGATCAACAGTTCGATATGGTCGCAGGAAACGATCACACAGGAGTTCAGCCTCCTCTAATGACTTGGCATCCACAACTTGTGGGGAGAGGTCGATTTCTGGTTTCTCCAGTGATATCTTGTTGATACGTAAATTCATCCGATCAATCTTCAAAATCATCCCCTTCTTTCGAGCCATGAAATCCACATTTCCCAAATTCTTAAGGCCTCGTTCTACAAACTTCTGTACAGCACTCACTTCCAACAACATACTAGTGAGTGTTTTTTCACGAGTTTCAAATTCTTCCATTTGACTATCGGCATTGCTGCAAAACTGCTGGAGTCGACTCTGCTTCTTTTGTTCCACTACACTCATAACCCTGTCATATGAATCAGCAATTTTGGTGTACATCACTCTGCGACTCTCTTCTGCACAGTGACAAGCATTTTTAATGTCTGCTGCCACTTTCTGAATTGAGGGCTGCTTTTTGAGAAGCAAACCAAGTTTCCTTGAAACGTCTTGTCTGTGCTCAGCAACAACCTCTCCCAGCTTATCATACTGGTGTCCCGCATGTTCACCAAATAGGATACAGTCACGACACACTACTTCATCACACCTACGACAATATACATCTAGAGCCTGGCTTGGGTGACGCTTGCAGCTGGAGCCATCTCCATGACCGGGAGGCGTGGCCACCACCTCTGGTGTATCTATGGCAATTTCAGCGCCGGTCCTCTCTTCAAGCTTCATTTTATTCACGAGTTGTATGAAACGGTTAATCTTGAAAGCGACGGGAAGCCTGTCCACACCTCCTTCTGATATATTGGTAGGGTTACGGCATTCAGGGCAAACGATTGTGAATGGGGCGCCCCGTGTTCTCGAAACCAGGTCTTCCAGACAGCCCTTACAGTAGACGTGATGGCATAGAAGCACACGAGGATCTTCGAATGTGTCCAAACAGAGCGGACACATAACCTCTTGTTGGAGATCTTCCAACGCATCGTTTCCCCTAGCAGCCATTTCTGTGAACTTCTGTGTAATAGTGTGTATATCCTCGCGCATGCGTGGAGGTTTTGTCACGTGCGACATTCTCAAATGCGTTTGTACATGTATATAGAGGCTATCCTAGGTAAGGTGGATTTCCCGTTAGTTTTTTACCAATAACAAGTGAACGATATATCTGCCTCATTCTGAAACGTTATATCTAGACTCTATACTGTTAATTTTCAGAATGAGGCATGTCGTACTGAAGCTAACTGAGACTGCGGGGTGTCGGCGCTATCTTACGTAGAGAGTCGACCCACCCTGGTACGCCTGATGCAGTGGCCCTGTAGGTCGCGCGATGCGACGATGTCGATGCGCCTATGGACGACGTCGATGCGCCTATTGACAGTAAGAACAGTCCACATGCGCTAACGTCTATATAAATGCATCACGGTACAGTTGGCGGTACAGCTGTTCAGTCTAGCTAAAAGCGAGGTACTTTATTATAGCTTATATATACTGTATGTGCTACATCTATATATACTTCCAAAAATTACTATAAATATATGTGTATATACAGTATGTGTGCAGATGTCCTCTCAAGAAATGACCCGGAAGTTGATCGTAGATTATGATACATTTGTGTTAGGACTCGTACGAAAGTACTTGTTTCACGATAAGAAGATGGAAGTAATCTTCGCATATATCTATTATAGCTACACCACGTTGCAGTTGGGTATGCATTAGTTTTCTGTTTCGTTCATGTAAAGATGGCTCGCTTGGTGGCCTTTTAATAATTAATGACGTTTTACTTTCCATAGGCGTATTGACACCGTCCACAAGACATCTTGGGTCTCGTCATACCCTGGGTTTACAATATCTTACTCGACTACTAGCACACCATGGAAGAGGTTCCTCACCTTGTCCTAAATGTGACACTGACCTATCAGACAACACTACCTCCTTGATAGACCATGTGCTGGAGTCACATGAAGTCTGTACAAAACTTTCAGGGTTCTCCACCAAGTCTGTAATCAGCAAGATCGCAAGTAGAGACCTTACTTTTGTGTATAGATTCCATTCATTCTTCTAACTCACTAGCTTTATATCTATTTTTCTTTGCTTTGGCATTGTATGTATTTTGTGTTGTGCTCCTAGTAGGGCTTCTATGAACTTTTGAACAGTACTTGTTAGTTTTCGACCGTTGGTTTTCGACGGCTCAGAAGATACGTGTAAAAATGAAGCATCTGTTGGCAAGAATAAAAGGAGAAGCAACAAAACAATCCCAGGTCTACAGTAGGCAGGACCAAGAAGATTGTGGATGCAACACAGTCGGTTGTTTCTGAAGTACATGCTTCAAATGGCAAAGGTACTACCAAGCCTTCATTCAAATTGGAGAAAAGCAGTCACCAACTAGCGTCTGATGATAGTGTGGGTGAAAGTTGCCAGAGCAAATGTTCATCTGGTTTCTACCTAAAATTCCATCTAACAATTATCATTAAAAATCCTCTTTCTCTCTATTAAGTGTGGCTAATGGACTTTCTGTGAATCTCCCATCAATTGCATCAACTGGAGAAATAACTGAAGAAAGGTCTCCTTTAAAACTACCCACCATTAAATCTGCTACCATTAGAGGCTCAAGTGATGCTAACAAGGCCTTACATTCTGCTAAGCATAAACAAGCTGTTTTGAAAGCAAAGAGTTCAATCAGAGGCTTTGCATTTCCCTCAAAAATATCGAAGAATGAGATTGCTAATGGTTTGGAACAGAAAAGAGCTGATACACTGGGAATGCCCACAGGGCATGCCAAGCCAGATTCAAGTGAAGCATCTGGAAAGTTGGCCAGTGCTTATGTGGAGCTCAACCACAATTTTGGAGCTGCAACATTGGGGCATGAAATGGTATTGGAACAGAGTACTTCAGTACAGGAGATGGCAAAGAAGGCCAGCAGGGGTCGGAGTGACAAGAATCATGATAAATATCGCCACCATTGACACAGCTCGAAACCATATCACTTCCCAAGATTCCACTCACAAGTGATGGTCAAGGATTTGATGCAACTGAACTAACTGTGACATCATTTTGAGACAAGCGTCAAGAAAAAATATTTACGACCATCACAGGAAGAATGGACACAGTATGAGTGACAAAAATTACCTCAGATTCATCTACAACATGAGAATCAGTCCCTGCCACAGATTCTACACAGGCCTCCCTGGTATTGAAGAGCCTGCTGGATTGTTAAGATACTTACTTACCTTTACATGTAGTAAAAGATACATGTGTGCATTGTAAATGATAATTGTACGTGTGTATATATTCTGCAAAAATGAAAATGATGCCTGCAATGATAATGTGTGATTGGGTGAACAGGAATAAGCCCACCTACTCATATCGCTGGACACTTTTGGTGAGTATGTAAGTACACATATATACCATGGTGCCTGTACGTCGCTTTTCACACATAGTTTCGATAATTTTGCATTTTCCACTCTACGATTAGGTGGGTGTTCCCACTCACCCACAAAGCTTTACTAATATCACATTAGATATAAGGAGAAATTGCTAAATCCAGTGAATACTGACACTGCATGACATCCATCGAATGTCACTGTACATGCGTACTTTGAATTACAAATCAGGACTGTTTTTGCAACTACATGAGCCAAGATTCTGACAGTACATGCTATATTTACTGTCATTAATACATTACATTTGCATAAATGAAACTCATAATCTGAAAGAGTTACAATACATAAATATTTTGCGCTAAAATGAACATTAAAAATGCATACATTGAGCAATATTTTGAAGACAGACAACATTCATACACTAAAAGGACACATCACTTTGAGCCCCACGTGTCAAAAGCAGCCATGAGAGTACGGGAGAGGTCAGAGATTTCTTTCTCTCCCACACTAGCACTCCCATTACGTCTATTATCCACTCTACCACTAACATCAGCTGCTCCACGTATGTAGGCACTTGAAGAGGAATTGAATACAGAGACTTCTGTGTCTTCATCACTGCGAATTCCAGAGTCCGTGGATTTAGCTGATGGACGTGATGGTGAAATGTAGGGGGAATGCTGTATCCCACTAGTCCGAGCTTTGTGGTCAGTAAGTAACGGTGAGTGGTCCTCTCTCTTAGCATCGTCTGCAGTTCTATATCCACTAGTTGGGTACAGATACGAACTCTGCATTGGTGAAGAGGAGTAGGGTGCTGACATGGAGGTACTCACAGACTCTAGGTCGACAGTAGACGTCTTGCTGAATGTATCTGTGGCCTGACTAGGAGGAGGAGTAACACTGGCCGATGCCTGACTAGTTGTCTCAGCCGTAGCAGACCTTGGAGACCTAGTCGGACTTGAAAAGGGAGGAGGGACAAGTGTATGGGAACTTATATCTGATGTATTGATTGAGGAGCGGGTATCATCTTCCCTTGAGGTTGGTGGTAGCACCCAAGTATTCTCAGCGGGAGGAGTTATAAATGAAGTAGTAACTTGATGGAACATGGTGTGTAGGCCTTGCCTGTCAGTGGACATTTGCAGTCCATCAAAGTCTCTCTCTTCATCAGAACTATTACCAGAAGGGGCATCACTGGCACTCAAAACACTGAAAGTGACACTGAGTTTTTCAGCTGCACTGCCTCTAGACAGCATACTACTCGTACTGATTCTGCCATGTGACATCTGCCTGTGTTGTTCGGAGTCACTGATGCGTTGGAACTGCTCACGACTAGCTGACCGCCCCTTCTTCTTAGGAACATGTAAGTACCCATCTTGCACACGTGAGTTTGAGTGTTCATGTGCCAATTGTGACTGTTCATGACTATGATGGTTGTCAGGATACTGTGTGAGTAGTTGCTGGAGTCGGTATACAAGTGTGGTGAAGTTTGGCCTCTGTTCTCCTCGTTCACTCCAACAGCTACTGAGTAGCTCATACCTGCACATGAAACAAATATACATGTAGCACCATGCATTCTTCAGCTCTTTTCATGAATGTGCATATAATATATTTATTGATCATACAATGTATGCACAGCCAGTCTCATATAGTCAGTTACATATGAACATGGATAATAGTGTTATGAACATGGATAATAGTGTTATGAGCTGACTCACAGTGACTCTGGACATGTGTTTGGTCGAGGGAGACGTGCACCCATCTTGATGGTGGAGAGAATGGAGCGATTGTTGTTAACATCAGAGTAGGGCATCTCTGCAAACGTCAGAATCTCCCACACAGTTACTGCATACGACCACTAAGCAGCACATACATGTATACAATGTATGTGTTACATCATGCATATATATATACTTCTACTGTAAGACTCATAATACATGTACATGTGACTTTACTCACCACATTACTGCGAGAAGTACAGAGTCCCTCCTGCAGGGTCTCCACTGCTGCCCATCTGACAGGTCTGGTGGCACCAAACAGAGTATAGTAGCACTCTGGATGAAGCTGCTGTGCTAGTGCTCCATCTGTCACCTTCACAGTACAGTTACTGTCCAGCCTGTACACATATACATGTACACATGCACACATAAAAGGTTCACTTAGGCTACCTGTACTTAAGAGTAATTAATTGCCTACCTACAAAACCACTTAACTCAGTAGTCATACACTAATTGACATTGTTCTCTGCCAGCTCATCTGGCTGGGCCAAATGGTACAACTTAACCGATTAATGTTCAAATTTACGCGCACCCGCGCGCACGTGAATGCGGAATTTAAAATTGTTGAAATATCCCGCTAAAAGCGTGTTTCAAAAGCACGGGTGTAACTAAAAATCGACCAAAGTTTTGTGCAGACAGTGTCTCATTTTTGGAAGCTAGTACCATGTGCTACTTTTTGATGTCCAACACCATGGCGGATCTTCGCGGAGATGTCTACTACAGCGCCGTCTTCGTGAGCGGTAAGAGAATTGTGTGTGGGGGGAAGCGTTTAGAGAATGGTGGCTATTCTTTTTCATGTATGGGACCAATGAGGACTTCTTGCGCGGCACAAGTGACTCCTGAACTCGTTGCTACATTGTAGCAGGGAGGCGGAGGGACCCAGTGTTAGTGCTTGTACGTAAACGTGTGTGTTATAATCGCGCGTGATAGAAGTCCTGCGTTAGTGTTACCTTTTCCGTCCCTCTTCTCACAGGGGATTGATGGAGAAGCTATAAAGTAAGTGCAGGTGGCCTGATTTGTTGTATGTCATAAATAATGGTTGTCTAAGGCTGATTGTAATCTAGTCACATTAGCCCAAAGTACTGTGACTGAATTGAATATTACATTCATGTAACCAGAGTCTATTTTCGTTACTTAGGGATCATGTTGGAGGCGTGATGAACGGACTCGCTCTACACATGCAACTGTTCGCTCTTTATGCTTTGTCTCGTCATCAAGCAGCAAGCTCTGATATGTTTTAGGTAAGGGCATTGTGGTATGCTACTTATACATGGAGTTGTCGTAGTATGGATGTGTACATGTACATGGGGTTCATTCCTCGACAAGTTGAGTGTGCCACATAAGGAAACAATCAGTTTCAGAATCCCCTGTATGGCACAACCACACCCCACACTCCTGGCACCACCACATCGTGTCTGCTCGCTTGTTAGCTGCCTTACAACGTTCACACCTCCCTCTCTTGTGCCAATTCTGATGATTAGGATCACTGATTTTGATCGGGAAATGTCATAGTGGCAGGGGACGAATCAGACCTCCACTCCGTCCTGGCCTGCGACGAGAACAGTAGTCCCCAATCAGTAACTTGGCCAGCTGTATGCGGTAGTCCTTGATGTGTTTGATGGGATACTCAGTGAACTGTCGGAGAAGTACATATGTGTTTGTGATGGCAACATCAAAGAGAAAATAAAAGATGTATTTGTAAAATTTTCGTGATTTGCTCCGGCATTGGTAGTATCCTCTCTTCTGATCGCCCCTGTCCACCCCTCCCATGTGTTTGCCATACAGGACGATAGAATCAGGGCAAGTCACTTCCACCCGAGAACCATCCTTCTCTTTCCTCTGCACTGTTCCCGAACTGTGAGGATTGCATCCAGTGGACATTACAATGACAACCTTTCGGTCCATCCATGCAGTCGCACACACATTGCCAGACTGCAGAGTTAGTGATTCACCTCTGCAGACAGGGAGAATTGGAGTGTGCATTCAGAGGTATAAATATATAACGCCTTATCAATAATCTACATCAATGTAATTATACTCATACATGTAGCATATGTGTGTATGTAAATACACATACACATGTATGCACATGTACACACACTGTATATCCCTTTATATGGTATATACAGTGTGTGTACACGTGTGTGCATACGTGTGTATGATGTGCTCATGCATGCATGATGTTACATATACATGTACGTGCTTGTGCTTTTACCTGTTTTTCAGTTTTATGTTCTTCAGTTCCTCTGGAAAGCCACGACGATCCTTTCGAGCTGTCCCACATCCATACAACCCGACCTCTAACATATCTTCAAGGAGGTTGTAGTCAGTGAAATAGTTGTCGAACACAACATGATGGAACTTCCCCTGAAAGTCAGCTGACAATGACCTCACAACCCTTGCACCAAGCCCCTTCTCCACTCGTTCTGTCTGCTTCCCACTATAAACCTCCAACCGTGAAAAGTACCCGTTTGCACTGTCTGCGAGAACCCACACCTTTATGCCACGTTTTATGGGCTTCTTTGGCATGTACTGCTTGAGGGAGGAGCGGCCTTGAAACTTGATCATGGCCTCATCGACGCTCAACTCCCTCGGTGGGTCATAAAGTGACGAAAACCTCTGGCAGAGATATGTCAGGATTGGGCGTATCTTACCCAATCTGTCATGCCCGAGGCTACCACGTGGAACAAGGGTTGAATTGTTGGTAAAGTGAAGATAACGTGAGATGTCGCGGAATCGATCTCGAGATATACGGTCGGAGACAGGGGCATATCGAAGAATTGGATCTCTTTTCCAGTAGTCATCAATGGCGGGAACATGTGCAATTGCCATGATAATTGAGAAACCTAAATAAGCTCTTAGTTCAAGCTCAGTTATAGGTTCCCATGTGGCATACTTTTCCTCACCCATCACTTCCTTGGCATAATCGTTGCTCTCTCTCACTATTAGAGCTATGAGGTCTGGGGTAAATGTCAGCAGGAAGGCATTGAGAGGGCACTCAGGGATGGTGGTTGAAGGTCCAACGTGTGAACTAAATTGCTGAACAGGAGGAGTAGCACCAGGAGCAGACCATGTAGTTCCATCTCTTGGTTTTAGGGTAGGTACTGTAGTATTCACATCCACACTCTCTGCATTATTGGTCTCCATTCCGTCTGTGCTCTCTTCCATTTCCTCTCTGACACAAGCATCACTATTCTCTTCCAATTCCACCCCATCTCTGTTCTCTGCCTCCTGATGTTGCCCTGCCTCCTCTTCCACTCTTTCACAGTACTCCTCTTCCTCTTCTTCTAAGTCCTCCTCCAAATCACTAAATTCGTCATCACTACCTAGAGTGACCGGCTCCTGAACACCATCTAGCCCTTCCCATTCTTCAGAATCTGCCAAGTCAATGTCATCCCAATCCTCAATCACCTCCTCAGTAGTTAGCCTTGCTCTCTTCGCCATTTACTATAGTATAATAATTATGTTATGTATATTGTATATCTACGTCGTATTGTATACTTACTGTTACTTCCAAAGGGTCCTTCCGAGTTGCAAACGATGTACTATAGCATTAACGCACAAGCGGAAGAGGGAGTGGCTCGCGGACGCACCCAGCTGCCGCATTATTGCGTATACCGCCGTTTCGCGCAATGCGCGTTATTGCGCAATGTTGCGTCTATCGCGGGTAATCGGTTAACATAAATAAATGTAAATGTGCCTTGTTAGCTCAGCTAGTAGAGTATCTGAATGCTGCCTAAGGTAGCTCATTTTCTTTGAAAATAACTACCATGGAGCACTATAGTAATTGCATTGCGAGAGCTCTGAATACTGATGTGAATATCAATTCAGTGTGTATAGTGTTGTAATGCTCACAGGCAGTTCCGGAGTGCCAAGTCAGGGTGGACGATGCCATAATCTGCTAGGAACCCCACTGCAGTAGCTATCTGTAAGGCCAGTTCTAATCTCAGTTTCGTGGTCATTGGCTGTGGTACATGACAAAACTCCAGTAGTACATATGGTATGCATGTATACGTATATGTACATGTAGGTGTCACACAAGAGGAAGAGTACACATACATTGTAATACACTGTACATGTATTTTACAGACTTCTTCACAGTGTGGTTCACTGTGTGCTATGCTGCATTCTTTAGAGCTCCATACATGTAGTACTACATGTATATGTTTGTGTACATCTTGGTGAGATGATGTGAAAGCACTCATTTACATGTACATGTGTGAACATGTACACACACAAGTGTTTTCCAGAAAGCACTCTGTTTCTATGCCAAATTCGACTGCAAATGTAAGAGCATTTGACATGGTGCATGCATGTTATTTGATCCTATCCAGGGGCTTACTCTACCACAGACCACTACACAAAATATAAGGGTACATGTACATGTACCCAACTCACTGGTAGTACACTGTGTTCTGGATTAGCAGCCAGTTTCATAACTCTGTGCATGTCTCCATGCTCTGCCATGTGATAAATCACTAGAGGCACACAGTTATCCTCCACACTGACACGTAGCACTGGTAATATGTGGCGATGCTGGATGTCCTTCATCAGAGCAGCTGCCTCTAAAAACCGTATTACTTCATCTCGTCTGCTCCCCTCTGGAAGACCTGCAAACAAATGTCAGTTAAAGGCCATCCAGTGCACTCATCCAGTGAGGCCAATGCAATGAACTATGATGCCAAACAACCCAGAAGTAATCCTGACACCAGCTGTCACTATCATATAAGCTTACTACAATTGTCAAACTATATGGTATTCAGTGAATATACATGCACTTGTACCCTGCTGGTCATTGAGATATCTAAGACTACATGTGTTTCTTCTGGTCCACATCTGACTACACTAACAGTACACCTGCTATATCTCTCACTTTCTTATAGAATGACATGTAACATGCATTCTTCAAATATATTTACATGTACATGTGAATTTTCATGCATACTAATTTGGTAGACTAGTTGTGTGCATGCACATATACAAATGTACATACCAGTAAGCATCTTGATTGCAACAGATTGGCTACCTCCCATCACATCAGTTCTTACTATGTTCAACTGCCCACTCACCATGCTGCCATACTCTCCTGCAAATAGAGTAAATGTGCACATATACATGCAGGTTGATGGTTACATATTGGTTGAAACAGAGTTTGCCCGTGCAAGCATACCACCTAGGGGGATGTGGGGGCATGCTCCCCCAGGAAAATTTTGGATTTCTAGACCTTCTCGGATTGTTTCTGATGCAATTTGGAGTAATAAAGTACCTGCAAATGCTCACTATACTTAACTAGCAAAGACTGTTACTATTTCAGGGATGAGACCTGGTAGAAGTTCCATATGTGCATCCAAGGGTGATGAGAAAACGCAGCCAGCACTGCATGCTGCGCAGTAGAATCAGCACACACATTGATTGTCTCTAGTGCAATGCGCACGAGTAAATTTGATGGGTGTAGCGTCGCGTTGGTGGGGAGTGACTGTGATCTATATCTCGCTCGCTTTCTATGCATGCGTGCTATTGTGGATCTTTAGGCCGGGATCTCACCTTGTGAGTTTAGATCTAGGCGAGCTAAGTTGCATAACTACCCAGAGTTCATCTGAACCCCCTCTAACCCCCCTAGTGTATGGGCTTGTACATTTATTCGTGACAAGGCAATAACTCAATGTAAACACATGCATCATCTGGCCATACATGTATGTAATTGTACATGATGGGTTGGGAGAGTTAACCAGTCGTAAAAGATCTTAAACCACCATTCTCAGCTCTCAAGGCTGAGCATCTGAGTTCAGTGACATCCCCATTTCTTACAAATATGCTGTTAGTCCAACTTCTGTCTTTACTTCTTCTACTTCTAACTTCTGTCTTATTCAGTGACATCCCCATATTTTAAAAATATGTTGTTAGTCCTAACTTCTGTCTTTACTTCTTCTGCTTCTAACTTCTGTCTGTTTACTTATCTTCTTCTAACTCTTTCATGCGGTCTTATACTAATCCTGCTACATTGTAGGTGAGGTGTAGACTGCTATCTAACATGGTCTTTTGCTGGTCCCACTATATGGTGGGAGTAGTAGGGACTGCTCTATTTCTGGTCTGGGTCCTGCCTGTACATGCAGGCATACTGTGGGCTTGTAGTGACCTGGTTGTGATCAGATACGTATCCTGTGTGGGCAGGGGTAGTATACTGATTGCGATTCCCCTCAGTTTAGTAGTATGCATGTCCTACAATAATAGGCCAGGTGCAACTTAACTAGTGGGGCCAGCTTGGATTCCGACCCACTATTGTGGGAAGGTTTCAAGTTGGACTGGGTTACTGTGGGCTTTCATGGTCGGGGATAGTTTGCCTTCTTCCCTTTCTTTTTCTATCTATACTTCAATACTTCTGTTTCATTTTCTATCTGTTTTTACCTTTTTTTATCTACATGCCCCTTTTTATTTGTTTAGTATTTTTACTCCCCCATTTTCTAGGTGTGTTGTGTCACATATGTAGGTGGTTTGTATGTTATTTGTCGGTTGTGTGTGTGTAGCCCTATTCTGTTGTCAGGTGTTTGTGTGTAGCCCTATTCTGTGGAATGTAGTGTGTGCAATATGAGTTTTCATGATATTTAAACAGGCATGGAGTAACAAAGATACATGTATGCAAAAACAGTTTCCTTGGACCCAGATTAGAGAATTGGCTATACCCATAAAGGAACTACAGGGACAGTCTAGATATTTAGAACAGAACAACAATAGTCTCATTCTGCATGAATCCATGCATTAGGAGAGGGGCCCAAAACACTCACCTCTGATGATAGTGTCAACGATGGAGAGGCTCTTGCGGTCCACACCAGACTGAGCAACAAGAGTCTGAATAGAACGAGGTAGGCTGGACACCAATCCCCACGGTAAACCTGTGATAGACACATGTATATACGTATGTGATAAAACATAAATGCAAAGTTTTTATGTGTTGCAAACTACACTATTACTACAGTGCTCACTCATCCAGAGAGAAAGTGGTGGCTGGGAAGCCTTCTTAATGTCATCTTCAACTGGTGTTAAGACAAACGGCACAGTGTGAATCACATCCCGAGGATCATCGTTGAACATATGACTATATACACATGTAGTGTATGCATGAATACATGAAATGTAGAAGAAAAACATGTACATGTGAATCCAGGGAAGCAGAATGTTATAAAACATAAAAATGTACATGTAATAATATTCGGGGCAGCAAATATCTTTATATAAATGAGTTCTGCATGATTATAGCACCTCACACACATTGATTCTCACACAAACACACGGGACTCACGCTCCCTTCCTGCTCCTAGACCTGCATTTGATGCACACCAGTATACAGCAGACCAATACAATACATGCCAGAAGAGTCCCAGCCACAGGAGCACACACCACCACTAGCAGTATTGGGAATGCAGCACTTTCATCTATGTATGGAGACAAAGTAGTGCAGCAGGGAAGAGAGGGGAAGAGAGGTTGACCAAACACACAGGTGGTCTAATACAGAGGAAGTACATGTATGTCTCTCTGAAATCAATACTTTGTTTTGTCATACGTGTGTCCAGAATAAAGACGTAGTTTCTCCTGTTACATGTACTCCTAATTTCACCAACATACATTCATGTACATATAAGCATATGTAGCTATCTTAAAATCCCATTTCATTGTAATAAGAGCCCTCACTCCCCCCTAAACACAGTTTACCTGCTTCAGTGAGTACAACAGAAGGGGTAGAGCTGAAGGTAGAAATAGTAGCTGAAGGAGCTGAGGTTGGGAATATGGAGGGTGAGGGTGAGTAGGAGAGAGAAGTGGAGGGTGATGGTAAATAGGTGAGAGAAGTGGAGAGTGAGGGTGAGTAGGAGAGGGATGAAGTGGAGAGTGAGGGTGAGTAGGAGAGGGATGAAGTGGAGAGTGAGGGTGAGTAGGAAAGGGATGAAGTGGAGAGTGAGGGTGAGTAGGAAAGGGATGAAGTAGAGAGTGAAGGTGAGTAGGAGAGGGATGAAGTAGAGAGTGAGGGTGAGTAGGAGAGGGATGAAGTGGAGAGTGAGGGTGAGTAGGAGAGGGATGAAGTGGAGAGTGAGGAGGAGTAGGAGAGGGATGAAGTCGAGAGTGAGGGTGAGTAGGAGAGGGATGAAGTGAAGAGTGAGGGTGAGTAGGAGAGGGATGAAGTGGACAGTGAGGGTGAGTAGGAAGTGGAGAGTGAGGCTGAGTAAGAAAGGGAGAGTGATGGTGTGTACGAAAGAGAAGAAGTGGACGGTGAGGGTGAGTAGGAGAGAGGAGTGGAGAGAGAAGGTGAATAGGAGATGGAAGAGGTGAAGAGTAAGAGTGAGGATGAGTATGTGAGAGGTGTGGGAAATGAGGAAGAAAGTATGGTCTGGGAGGGTGCGAAGGACAGAGGTGTGGAGAGTGAGGGTGAGGAAGATGTGGAGAGTGCGGACGAGGAAGGTGTGGAGAGTGAAGGTGAGTCGTAGATGGAGGTAATGAGGTTGGAGAGGTGTGAAGCAGATGGTGATGGTGGCAAGCCAAGCGTAGAAGGGCCTGGGGTTGGTAGCAGAGGAAGTGGGTGGAGGGTTGGTGTAAAGGAGAGTGCAATAGGATGTGATGTTGAGGTTGTTAGGAAGCCAGGTGAAGGGAGGAAGAGGGGAGTGGATGTATGATCCTGTGATACACTAAAGGTCAGTGGGTGTACAACGGAGAGGGAGGGACTCTCAGTTTCTGTAGAGGGGAGAAGGGCAGAGAGCTGGAGGTACAAACACATGCAAAATGTGTTATGGCATTTCTGGCAGCTGCACACAGCGAAATGGTCATGTAGGACAATTACTAAAAGTAACGGCATACAGAAATATATGGTACTCCCACTGGTGTCAATGGCAAAACACTGGCAAGTGTAGATGACACAGAAACACACTTCTGTGTATATACAATACATTCCAACATTATACCGTATGCACTACTGCAAACCTATACTACTAAGGTAGTTAAAAACGTGTGTAGCACATGAATTCAAAGAAAGAAGAAAAACTCACTCACCAACCGATACAAGACAAACAACACATATACACAAAAGCAGGACACTGGATGCCCAGCCTTGAGAACTGGGGGTGGTGCATATGGGTTAAAGATCTTTTATGGTGGTACATGTGTACATCAACTCTCCCCACACACCCAGTGTTCACACCCACATACATATGTATATACAGGTATTCTCTGCATTTAAATGTACTTCATACACACCATATAAATGCTTACATATGTACAGTCCAGGCCACACCTGAAATATCAACATGTACGATACAGTGTTTACAGGCACATTCCAGTTTCTCAGAATGTCATTGCTGGTATGAACCGTTAATTCATGTACATTATGTACACAGTATTTATACAGTTCACACTGTATATTATTAAATACATGTACATAGTTGTCTTAATGAGGCAGATGGACATGTACATGTATATTGTACATGCAGGTATGTCTCACTGGTAATCAGAGAAGGACATGGTTCAAATCTCTCATAATGAGATAACATGTAATTCAGTTTATACAGGTATGTACATTGTATAAGTATACATGTACATGTATGTGTTTTTTTCAAGTACATATAATAAGTGGCCTACCATTGCAGGATTTCATGACAACAAAGACTGCAGAGACGACAGAGTTAGATTGACCGGTGCTAGTAGTGAGGTTCACTGTAACACTGCCAGTTCTCATAGACAGAGGAAGACAAGACAGAGTTAGCTGTAGATCTGAGGGAGGGGGAGAGGAGGGAGAGGAAAGTAGAGATGATGAAACAAGAGGAGGGCTTACACATGTAAATACGGATGTATCAAGCCAGGCAACCTCACTATTGCAGACAGAGAACCTTTGTGAGCATGTACTTACAATACATGGATTGATCTATACATGCCATTGACAAATTGACAGAATTGCAAGAGGGTTTCAAAACAGCACACATGTATATACTACACTTTCAGTGCCAGTTGCAAAAACAAGGACACTTGTCTCCACAACACAACATGCATATTGTACACATTGCACTGTGTATAAATGACAATTATGTATGCTAAATGCAATTACACATGTAAATACACATTGATGTGGTGTTGTTGACATACATGTACACATAATTGTAAACCAATTTCTAAGGCCCATAAGGAAGTGGTCTTTAAAATGCAGTTAATTTTAACTACAGCAAATGTTATTCTGGGTATATCAGTTCAATAACAATATTTCTGTCACACACTCATAACTAAGATATCTGAGAACCCAGAGAGATTTGGATGTGCAGGGTGCTCACTTGGGAGTGTAAGACAAGCATTTGTTGGGCAACCCACCATCTAACCTCACTGCTGAATACACAAAAACTGAAACAATGCACAGAAGGACCTCTAGCTGCTGTATAAAATTGTAATGTGCATACATGTATGTATGCTTGCACAGCATACTATTAACCCTCACGCATATGCGGGAGGGTTATTGTTACATGTATATACATAGTCCTTCACCACAACATAAAAGAAAAGCATGTACATGTATGTTAATATATGTGTTAAAGATGTACTAGTCTACCGTAGATGAAAAGTACTCGGAAAGTGCCAAACAATACTCTACAAAGTAAAATGTATTAGAGCTCGTGACCATTTTTGTGCTCCGCACCTTGTAGATAGCAGTCTCTATAAACTTCTAATACCGTAACAGCAGGTCGTGCTTGTTGCGATCTCCAATTAACATGCACCTTCAGCCATAACCTGCTGCCTAATTTTTTGGACGACAAAGCTTCACAGACTTATATATTGTGAAATAGCAATAATGCATGCTTGGCGATCACAGCAATCATGGTTCATGAAAATCGGCTTTTCTTCGATAACACCGTTCTGGTCTCTTCTTTCCGCTCCATATGTTGGCTGTACTAATATGCTCCTACTTTATGTCTCCATGTTTAGTACTCATAGTAGCTACGGCTTGCAAGAAAACCTGTTACAGACACACAGACACACACACACACATACACACACACACACACACTGACTATATACATGTACACATATGCATAACTTGCATGTACAATATGAAATGGGCGTATGTGCCACATAATGAGGTTAAATGTGGATTATGTACATTGTAACTGTAGACCTGGAACTGTGTAAACAACTAGCTGGAGAAGCAGTGTACAATGTATGTACATACATGTACAGTGTGCAGTACATACTAGTTTGGTTCAGTGGAATTCTCCCCGTAGATGGCACAGTAAACATGGGAGGATATAATTGACCTTCTTTCTCCTCAGCATATAGAGTGTAGTTCACCTGTGTGTGTGTGTGTGTGTGTGTGTGTGTGTGTGTGTGTGTGTGTGTGTGTGTGTGTGTGTGTGTGTGCATGTGTGATGTACATACATGTATATTAATTTACATAAACATGTCTCTCTGCTATTATTATCAACATGTCACATGTACATGTATATACATAATATATATGTACTACTATACAATGTACATGTGTATGTACAAAACCCTCATCACTAAGAGTTTCAGTACACATGTAGGTCAGGTCCAAAGAAAACGGATAACCAGCAGTCCTGTTAACCAATACATTGATAATCCTATACAGTGCACAGCAAGAGTGTCTCCAGAATATATATACGTATATATACTTTAATTTGAATTTTTGGTAAAATTAATATGGGGTGAAGGGAAGGCACATTTAAGGGGAGAGTCGAGTTAGTACCATGGCCTACCTCAGTGGTCTCTGTCTTGTATTTTGGTAGGCTCACTTGCTATATGTAAGCACAAAGCTGACTTAAAGTCCTGTGGCACACACAGTACTATTGAACACATAATGCAAGTCCACTGTCAGTTACATGTACATGTATATCATGAGCACCGCAGTCTAAGTCAATGGTATTTGTCTCTTTGGCTATATTGCACATTTGGTAGGACCATTTGCTATATATATATAGCAAATGGTCCTACCAAATGTGCAATATATATATATATATATATATGTGAGGACAAACCTAGCTTGAAGTCCTGTAGCGTACTCTAGTACTGAAGACAAAGTTCACTCTCTGTCCTGTAACGTACTCTAGTACTGAACACAAGTTCACTCTCTGTTATATGTGCAGAAAGAGAGTATTGAACTATACTTCAATCATAACATAGGGGGCAGTGTACTGAGTAGTAGGTGGGAGCAGACAGTGGCTGCTATTTGAGAGTGTAATATTATACAGCTCAGATTTAGTGGTGTAGTGTGTCCACCTCTACTGCTGCTTATCACTGAATGTAAGAATAAGAGGGGCTATATACAAACTCCAAAATACACTGTACCACCCATTACTAGGAATTGCACATTGTACTCTATGAGTATGTAACAACAGAGCCAAGTCATCTGCATTCTGTCATGCTTCAAACCCAGGACTGTAGTTACACATGGATATGTATTGTACGTACTTCTTGTAATGCATTAATTAATAAATGCTGGTAGTACATTAAACCATTAAACCATGTAATAAATTAATCCATATTGTATCATGCTATGCAAAGCAAGGCATGAGACATAATGCTGTACATTGTAAATGTAGACATGTACATGTTCTGCACAATTGAGCATGTATGGTTGCATGTGTAGGTGTCAGGAATCTCACAGACACAGCTATTGGGATTCACATGAGGAATTGTTGTGCCAATATAAACTATTCTCAACACTGTATGTTCATCCTAAGGTTCAACCAATTCATGGATAGGTATGTCGCACATTCCACTCATTAATGCATTCACAGGAACCTTTGGATAATTACATGACTGTACATAATAAAGATGGGTGAGTCCATATATTAAAGAGAAATGCCTTCAACGCTGCTCTTTTGATCCCTTGTCCTTCCTCATCCACCCCCAGAACCACCCACTCCTTCCCACTCCCTGAATACTAATGCTTGAAATAGCAGTTTTCAAAGAAACAACAGTGCATATGAACAGGAAGAGGCTACTTTTGGCCAACCTTTGCAAAAGTCATTTAAACACACATAATTGTTCACATTTCCCACTCTCTCTCTCAGGTTAGATATAAAGCTTTTGTGTTCCATGTTCTTGGGTTGCTGCCAGCATTAAAACAATATAAATGATGCCAGTACCATTGACTACAAGAAAAATCACTTACCCATAATCAACCCACCCAAATAGGAGTACTAATTACATGATGCACAACTTCTCTCGAAAACGGGCGTACATGTATATATACATGTACATGTGTACATACACAAGTTTCCAAATACATGTTATGTGCAATAGCAAAAGGGCACATGGTCCCACTACTCCATGCCAACAGCCCCACAGGGATAGTTCCACACAACTTTGTATTGTACAGGTACGTAGATGCATAATAGCTTGACCTTTTGAACTTTAATGAGTTTAGAATAGAATACGGCCCTTACAATGTACATGACAGAGAGATGGGAATGTTAAGATGAAAAATATACATGTACATGAATATCCCCAAAAAACACAAACTACTGCATGTGAGTACTCTAAAGTGAAAGCATAAACACCACAAGTATGGTACGATACTCACTACAATGCGCAAGGACTGAGTATACACAATATGTACATGTAATTGTGCTAGCATGTATTCATTGTGAAAAGGGATGATACCTTAGCAGAAACACTTACAGTGCACAATGACATGTACATCATGCTTACGCAATGCCAATGCAGAGAGCATGCATGCATACAACCAGAATATTCGATCATACATGTACACATTATGCACATTACAGACGGTTAAAAGCCACTTGTGTTAGCATGCATTCATTGTGAAAAGGGATGATACCTTAGCAGAAACATTTACAGTGCACAATGACATGTACATCACGCTTATACAATGCAGATAGCATGCATACAACAGAATATTCGATCATAGATGTACACATTATGCACATTACAGAGGATTAAAAGCAACATAAAATGCATGTACATGTACAAAGCATGCAGACAGAGTTTGCTTTGTATGAATATGTACTGTTTGAATAGCTCTTACATACATGTACATGCCTACAATGAAATACATGTAGCTGCATTGTGTTGAGAATGCACCATGTAAACTACTATGCACATGGGCATTTAAATCACAAGGACTAACCGTAGTATTATAAGCTATCCAAGTGAAGTCAACCATCTCCACATGTGCAGGAAGAGGAGGTAGTGTTTGAGGCAAGGGTGAGATGGAACGTTCAAACAGATCCTTGTCTCCATTCCCAGATCCCAAATCAGGATTTAAGTCCAAGTCTCCTGATTCACCCACTGGAGACAATAGCAGAGACCCGTCATCACCAACCAGTAGCTCACCATCTCTGACAATCTCAACATTGTGGCCTACAAGCAAACACACACAAAACATATATCACACATGTTCAGAGATTGATGTCTTGGGGGATATGGACTCCTCTGCCACCAGAGATCTGGTAGCATATTTGTAAGTGTGTCTGACAGGTAATCAGATGGTCCCGGGCTTAAAATTGCTGGATTCTGAGATTTCCAGGATTCAGTTACATGTACATACCAATGACTCAGTTTGTGAAGTATATGGATTGACGAAAAGAATGAAATACATGTAGTTGGGCTGCATGCAAGGAGTAACAGCAGCTCTAGTAGATGTACATATAGATAACAGTACATACATATGCCCTCTAAAAACAACATGTACATCTACATGTATCAACTAGGTTTGAAGTAATCAAAACATACTCACCTGTACACACACACAGGTACATACATGTATATTATACATGTAAACTGTACTCTAATGCAATTAGCTACAGTATTCCCATCATAGATTGTGGTCAATTTTGTAAACACATCCTACATGTACATATATGCTCATAAAATACATGTAGGAAAACTTAATACTGCACATTTGACCACTCTACCTCATTTTCCCATAACTTAAGAGTTCTTTGCCAATTTCACACATGGATATTAGAAATCATACAGAAATTGGACAAAAGATATGGCCTCAGTCCAAAGCCCTGGCACATGCAATTATGTGTAATACTGTACACATGACCTTGGAACTTTATGTGTAGAGTTACCCAACAAGCACAAGGGACAAAACCTGGGGACAATAACACACAATATGCCCATCACTGGATATGGGTGTGAATACTATAGGATGTGGGTATTTCTATATGAGCATTGTTTGCTTAGTTGTGCCTGTCGGGAGCAGGTACATGTATCTACTACTCATTAGATTCAATGTATATACATGTACATGTACATGTATGTAGCAATGAAGATTGGCACAATGTCATATTGCACAGCAACATAGCTAAACACAAAGCACTTGACACCATGCATACATACCAACAGGCTTCTATTTCTACTGTTCACAGCACTTAAAAATTGGGATACATGTGTAAATTATTAGTTCTGATATCACTTGCTTGCAACTTAGCCTGTGTGTGTGTGTGTGTGTGTGTGTGTGTGTGTGTGTGTGTGTGTGTGTGTGTGTGTGTGTGTGTGTGTGTGTGTGTTGTCTTGACTCTCTATTTCTAGTCTGGCATGTAATTAAATGTTTTGTACTGTGTTAGAAAAGTTTACAAAAGGCCAAAGCGTTCCAGGATTGTTTTGTGTGTGATTTGATATACTAACCTCAAAAAAGTAACAGACCTTCTGAAACTTGTACATGTGCATGTTCATGTATATAAAATATGAATAAAGCAAAAGGATAAACTCACCCTGCACAAGTTCAGCATAATCCGTATTGGAGAAATAAGATTGTAAATGTTCCTCAGTGATGTAGAGTGAGTACTGGGCTACACTGAAGTCTAACCACAGCAGAGCCAGTACAGCCAGCACCTTCACCAATAAACACATCTATATAGTAATGAAAGGGGACAACACTTTAAGGCGAGCCTCTAGATTATTGCACATACAATATTCATGATACTAGAGTAGGAGGTGTTCATGTTTCTTGCACATGCAAAGTTCACTTGCAACTAGTCAACACCATGGGAGAAGCACAAGCAACCTGCACCTTTAGCAAACCGGAGGCTGACTTGACAGATCAAAGAATCAGGTCCCAGCAAACTCGGCACACATTGAATTATGTGACTTTGCACATATACAGTTGCTAGTCAAGAATACAAGGGACAGGTACACACATGGACAGATGCAAAGACAGCAGTTGATCATCACTTGCGGGGCAAGTGATGACCAAAAAGAAGCTGCTAGCGTCATACAGGCTACGATCAATTACAGAGCTCCAGGTTCACACAACTCCAAGACAATGTAACACAAGCCAGTCCTTTTTAATGAGAAATGAGCTCCGTGTACTGCAGGTAGGATTTGAACTCATAATGCTCATTGCTTATACCATTACGAACAGAGCTACTGAGGTAGCTTCGCAATCTGGGCGTTATCACACAACAAGGAAAGCATCATGATAAACAGGTAAACATACATGTATGTATATACATGTAACATGTACACAAAATAAATATTTGTACACATTACAGCTACACAGAGAGCATAGCAAAATCCTTGTAGAGGGAATGGTCTTTCCTGTGTAGTTCATCATCAATACTGGTGTGTTAACATAATTATAGCCTATAATTAGATGGTTAATTAGGTTACATAACTAGATGATATATGTTGCCTGTACACACATGTACTTGACATTTGGGCACTGAATGTGTGGGGAGAGTTGGTAGCATCAAAGATTTAACCCACCATTCCCAGTTCTCAAGGCAGGGCATTCAGTGTCCTACTCTTATACATGTGATGTTTGTCTGCAGTGGGTTAATTGGGTGTGTTTCTTTCTATATTCGTTCTTAAAATTCCTGTTTGGCGAGTGTGCTATGCACATGGTTTACATGTATATGTATACCAATTTCCTTCCTCACACAAGGGCACAGGAAGCTCAAATGCATACACAGGATAATTCAAAATCTGGTGTTACATAATTTTGTCATTACTACTACAGAGAACTTCCAAGTCAACTATAAATTTTAGACCTAACGTACTTTCCTAAATGCATGCACATTTGTGCAAACAACACACAACTGTAGGGAACAAATCACACGTAGAGTATTAACTGTATCCAGTGAAACCAACAGATTGCACGTGTTCGATGGGCAGCAGGCAGCACCAGCATAAACATACTGCGCACCTACACTGCAGTAGGCATGGTGGAACATAATCATATGACAACACTGTGAACTTACACTTGCCAACGACGATTGTTGTTCGTTCAAAGTGGAGTTGTAGGACAGCTGTCAGTGACAAGTAATGCCACTAGTGTTTTGCTAGGTTAGATCGCTGCTGTAGGCTCTACCTAGCCTCTAAGTCTGCCCTTCAGGGAGAATACTACTACCACTGCACTACACCTCAACGACTTAGCTTTCAGCTTGCAAACTGCCTGCTGCTCGGCATGCACTGCCGTATGCGCACGTCTGCGTAATTAATTCCAGCCATAATTATGTAGATCTAAGTAATTGCGCTACCGCAAACCCCGCCCTCTTCGAAGGACGCAGTGTTCTTCCATCTGATCTATCGCTAGACTATCCGTCGCACGCTGTAGCGACTTTATCAGGGAGGTTAATGACGGCCAAAAGCAGCGGAGTAGAGCAATCAGTAGCTCTTGATACGTTTTTGTCTGAGGTAAGAGAAATGAATAGGGTTAAAGGTCAGTGCTACTCTTCTACCCTGCTACACAGGTGAAAAAGATTGAAAAGCGGGATGCTGTGTTGACTTCATCACAGCAGATAGACAGACTTCTCAGGCCAGGCTCCACCTACTTCAACCTCAATCCATTTGAAGTGTGGCAATTGTGCATTTTAATACTTGTACACACTTCTTTACCTACATGTACATTTCTGAGTCCACGATGTGCAGTATGTGTGCTATGTAAATAGGAGGTAGATATACGGGAGGAAGCAGTAATACAGGTGTGCTAGCCAAACCATATTTTCATGTAGTGTAGAAAGGGACTTAGTGTCTTGATATATCGCCTTGCAGGTTTCATTTCTAAAGGCAATACAACTACATTCACCTAGTTACTGTGACACACATGTGCATAATGGTGAACATTTGTATTTGTCGGTCTGTGTCTGTTACAATAGCAAACTAATTGCATGGTCAGCAGCAAGCTACTTACATGTACTTCCTTCCTAGGCTGGTGGCTTTGTCCACACGACTCTCCAGTATGAGCAGAGTTAGTGATTGCACACCCTACTTAAATTGCAAAAAAGTATACAGATGGTAGACAGATTGCTTACAAGCGAATATGACCCACATGGTTGTTTACTATACCACTACTTCAGCTTTCAGCACACCGTGGATGTGCTATTCTTCCTGTATAGGTACTTCTCATTGATCCTGATACTCCTGATGAGCAGGTCAGAAAGGCCTATAGAAAGGTAATAGACAATGGTGCCATGTCACAAAGCATGTACATGTACATGTATAATACATATTCTTGGTGTATGGGTGGATGGGTATGTGGGCATGGGTGTGGTTTTCTCTCTAGTTTTGTCCCTTCCTTCCTAGCAATTTTATGGTTTGTTCTTTCATATCAACCCAGGGTACTACATATTGTAGTACATGTAAGTGGTGCAAGTATAAAATTCTGTGTGTATTTCTACACTGCAGCTCTCCATCTTAGTTCATCCTGATAAAAATGAGTCTGACAGAGATAGAGCTCAGCTTGCCTTTGATGGTACGTATATGTATGTATATATAGGCTTCCATGTTAACTGTACATATTCCTTGTACATGTGCAGCAGTGCACAAAGCATACAAGATGCTTCAGGAGGAGGAGCAGAAAGGCTATGTCCTGGAAATAGTAGAAGATGCTAAAGCCATGTTGGATATGAAGGTACATGTACATGTACAATGTATGTGTATCTACATGTGTTACATGTACATGCAGTTGTTCCATGGTTTACTGGATACATGCATATTTGAATGGGCAAGCGTGCTGGGGAGCAATGCTCTACCATTACCACAACCGAAGGTACAACGCCAGTGAGGCAGTGTCACACTTCTCACACAGATGAAGAGCGCGAGAGCATCAACGAATATCGATGCCGTGTTCAAGACAGCATACACGTGTATATATAGTGGGTTCACTCCCTCCTTGCCCACAATGTGTAGGATTCCACTAGTATTATGTACATAAAATGGCGTAGCCCCACCCCCATATTGTGGTCATATGAGGCTGCAGATAAGCTACTGTGCTATCAACCCCAATGCTTAGGCTGTGATACACCTATGCCTGTGGAAGTGCTGAGGGCTAATATTAACAATTTTTGTAGAGAGGAGATATATGTACATGTATATACATTCACTTGAGTATGCATACTACATGTATATGACCATGCAAGCATGATACTAAGTTTGAATTCACCTCTATCAGGTCTCTGATGCTTTAGTTGAGGTGCTTTGGTTTCTTTGTATTGTATGTGATTCGAGCCCAGCCAGCTGAGCTGCCTCTATAGCTCATTTGGTAAGAGCGTCGCCTAGAAAGTGGATGGTCGTGGGTTTGAGTCCCACCCGAAGCTGCTAATTTTTCTTTGAAAAATAACTGCCTTGGGCGAGTTGTGTTGTGTTGCTTTGTCTTTCTGTTGTGTTGCCTTTCTTTCCAAGCATCTCATGAAGTCATGTACATGTACATGCACCAATTAATGAATACTGAAAACCGTGTACATATATATATATATATATATATATATATATATATATATACATGTAGATGGAGGAGAAGAGAAAAGAAGCTCAGAAGCAGGGTAAAGATGCTATTGATGAAGACGATCCTGAGAAAGTAGGCATAGTATTACTATACATTGTATATTGTACATGGTTCCTGAGCAGCTACATTTACATGTACAGGACGTCAGGTATACATGTAGTCTTACTCTCATTCCACACATGGTACTGTGCATTTGCAGGTTCACTGGGTAAATGCTAAGATATACATGTATACACATGCATGTATGGCATGCAGGGAAAGCAACAACAGTGCATGGCCAAAGAGGCAATCGTTATTTGTACATGAGAGAACAAACATTGTGTGCTATCATACAGTATGGTACTACTGTGTATATAGGGATTCCCCATTGAAAACCATATATAAGGATTTTGTTCATTTTCACTTTCAATTTGAAGTTGATTTCACTTTTAATGATATCAAGGTGAAGAATATGTGTAAAATAACCAGTATACTAAAATTGGTTGTGTTGTGATGTAAGATGTACAATTTTCACATTTTGTCCATGTTTTCCATCTTCTTATTATTCTTCTTGAAGAAGCATAACTCAATAACCATAAAAATCAGTGAACTTTAATCTTTGCACGTGGAAATGTATCATTACCTACTGAGGAATAGAGGTACTGATGAGGATAACAAATAAGCAAAACTCGGCAACCATGGTAACCATCAACCTGAAAGTTAGCATGTGTACAGATATCATCGCTAATAGCAACATAACAAAAGCATATGTTGTTAACCCTTGTGATTCTTGTAATACTGATGTTAATACTCCTCTCAATGCAATACATGTACATGTTGTATAGCAATTACATAATATCGTTTTGAATGTATGTGCAGAGTACATACATTACATCTGCTGGGCATTCGCAAACGCTTAGCAACTAGCGCATAGCAACTAGGTGCAGTGAACTGGCTGATAATAGAGAAATGTGTTGACGATTCGTTTGTGTTGACAATTCTTGTGCTACTTCCACTGTCAGAATACTGCATACGCGTACAGTGTGTTGCTCTCTGCCAGGCATTACTCTACTATGTACCGTCTGTTGGAGTAGTGATATGCTACCAAGCCAAAGCACTGGTGACTGACAGTATGTTGCTAGCATGTTTTCTCATCCAATAGTAAATTGCTAGCAGGTTTGCTCAGCCAATAGTACGTTGCTAGCAGGTTTGCTCATAGTTCGTCCTCATTAGTAACCAAACCACACCCTACTAATGATACACGTACATCTCAGAGTGTGATTATTAAGGCCTATAGTAATAATTGGCCAGATGTTTTATGGATGTGGTGAGCATGTGCTAGTGAGAATTATTGCTTACAATAGTAAAAAAATGATAAGAAACAAGTAAATAAAAAAAATTATGAAATTTGAAGTGTAATATAGGGGGGATGGCATAAAAATGAACAGAGACAAGATTGGGACATAGACATGCTATATACATCAATGTAATAAGAGGTATGTTGATGTACATAGCATGTCTGTGTCCCAATCTTGTCTCTGTTTATTTTTATGCAATTCCTATATTACACTTCAAATTTCATAAACTACTTGTTATATGTGCATATTTGTATGTTCAAATGCAAGAGATTGCCTCACTTTGGGGAGACTTTCATGACCCAGCAATGTATACATGATTGCACAAGGACAAAGGCCAAGAACAAGGCTATGCAGTATTCCTAGAGGCTGTACATGTATAAGCCAAGAGGCTGTTCTTTATTTTTTTTTGCGTTTTATTTAGAGACTGTTATATGTGTATGTGTCCTTACTTAAGTATATTTCTATGCCTTGGGCTGTTATGTTATGCAAGTTTGGACACTTGGTGTGTGGGGAGAGTTGGCTAGCCATAAAGATCTTTAACCCACTGCCCCAGTTCTCAAGGCTGGGCATCCTGTGTACTGGGTATGTTGTGTGTTGTAATCTTGTATGTAGTTATTGTTTGGATGGTTGAGGTTAGGATTCTGGGTTTCCTTCTTCTCTTGGCTAGTTTGCTATACATATGTTTTTTCCATGTGTACATGGTATTTGTATATGACTTCATATATACGTACATGTATGCTCATGTACATGTATACATGTATATATGTACACATAGTTACTACAGAACCTCTTCAAATTGCAGTATCGGTTGGTGCTTCGCAATACTCTGACTAAGCTATTTGCAGATCTGGAAGTAAAGAAGAAGAAGTTAGAGGACAGGGACCAGGCTGAACGGTCAGTGCATACTATACACAAATGTACATTGGGGGGCCAGGAGAAAAAGCTTGCTCTGGCTCATTTATATTTATATGCATGGATCTGGTGGTGACATGCTATACATGTACATGTTCTTCCTGTTGCACACTATAGAAAGAGACAGAAGGAACAAGAAGAGGCTACAGAGGAGAAAGTCAAGAAGCAAAAAGAATGGAAACAAGATTGGGATGTAAGTGATAGGTACAACAGTCTCTGCACTGCTTTTGCCTTCACAATACTATGGGCTATTTCATGTATTTTCTTTGGAACTACTAACTATGTACATGGAATACGTGTGCATAGCACACTGGCTATATTAGAAGTAGAAAGGAGAGGAAAACAACCCAGACAAACAAGACATATAACACATAGACTAGATAAACTACATGTATACAAGAGAGTAAAACATAGTGTTAAAGGATGTAGGGATGATAGTGCCAAAAACCCTTGTAGTATATGCAGGCAAAAGAAGTGACAATGGCATGGGAAATAATGAAAGCAAAGGCATCATTTAAGGGCCTTTCATGCACGAGTAAAGCTAGGAAATGGTATCGGCGAATGCCATATATTTTCTATTATTATGCACGTGTGGTTTCACATGACCGAGAGGAGCAAAAGGGGTGGGGCTCATGCATGTAAAGATATTTGCATGTATTTGGCAATGTTAAGTTATCATCACTTAGATTGTTCCTATGCTTTTTCCATGAAGGGGATGGGCATGCAAAAATCATAACATGTGTAAACTGTCCCTATACATCTTTTGATGTCTAAAATGGCTTATAACAGCAGTATCCGGCAGTTGTGAGCTGTTTCATAATGTTAAGGCCTGCCTTGAGAGACGAGAGTTAGAAGCCTGATGAAGTTTGTTGCATCCCAAATTTGAACCAACAGAATGCTTTAAGCTATGCTGTATTTCAATAGCTCTGCCTTCAACATATTACATTTGCTTTTTCTTGCTCCTCTGTTGGGCATGCAAAGCAAACCCACCTACATATACAGAGCTGTTGTCTATATAATTATGATACGTGCACTTGTACATTGTTCCTTCAAATGAAGGTCTGTCGGGTTGTAGATCAGTCCCACTTGCCCCACAATGCCCTCCATCTCACTAGTTACTGTTATATATTGTGCAGACCACTGATATTATCCTCTGCAGTCAAAGAGAGATGTTCGAGTAGACAGTTGGAGGAGCTTCCAGCAAAAGGGGAAGAAGAAGATGTCCGGTGGCCTCAAACCACCCAAACTAAAGCAAGAGAAACGTCTTTAGTACATGTGGCTACATATACCTCTTAGTGTTATTATGCGTTTCCTATATGTACATGCAAGTCTTGTGGTTGTCTTTAACGTCCTCTAATGTATTTCACATTCCACAACCATGAAAAATGTGGATTGCAGGAATTTTTCGCTTAGGGGAGAGGGGAACGTTTAGCTGTACTTCAACAAAAACATATTTAAAGAGAATAGATGTATAAGTTTGAAACTTGTTTCTTTCCATGAACAGTTTAGTTTTGCAGTGTAGTTCACATCTTATTTGTGAGAAATATTCACTTTATCAAATACTTGGAGGGAATCCCTGGTTCCCAACCCCTGTATGAAACACTGGATTGATGGATATTTGTAGATAGTTGAATTATCCTGCGTAGGTAAGTACAAAAAAACTGCTCAATGCTGAATGGGTCCTGTCTTATCATAGTTACTGCTGAAATTTACCTGTGTATCTGCTGTTGAGCTCCTTTTTGTGAACTCACGTGAACATTACTGTTAGCATGTATACATTCCTCCTTTGACCCATCCCAAATACACATTTAAATCATATATCCATGTGTAGAAAGTAAGTAATTACATGCGGTTGATGGCAGTAGTGCTATGGCAGCTTCTTGAATAGTATTATGTATATGTATGATCCATGCATACAATTGTAAACTCCATTGTTCACTCTCCATATTTATTCTTCCTGAGAGGGATTGACAATCCATCATTCTCTTCCTTTTCTTTTATAAGCACCCCATCTTTTCCAGTGATAAACACTCAGTGAGTTAGCTATGATGTACATATTTTCTGTGACAGTTTGTTGTTTGTGTGACTGGGTACATGAGAATATACTTGTGTTTGTGTAAATCACCTTGTGTTCCCATACATTCATCACAAGAATACACATTTGTGTTTGTATAAATTGCCTTGGGTTCCCAACTTCCCATACAGTTATCACTGTTGTGTTGTGCATATCACTACTTATGCTTCTAAACTTCTAGAATGTTCTGCATCCAGCCCTGGATACACATTGTGTGCAGCTCCAGTGATTGAAAAGAGAGGTTAGAAGCAAAGCCACAACTCCAAGTAAACACCTGTGGTATATTTCATACCCTGTGGAGGACAAAGAAAGTAGGGTTCTACACACTAGAATTCTCAGGTTAGTAATGTTCAGCTACTACAGCCTAGTTTCCCACCCATACCACTACCTGCAAACACAGGAGTTGTCACAATGATGTGCGCTGCATAGGTAAACCTCCCAGTCTCAACTGAACACTATATATTAGAGAGAGTTTAAGTACCGTTCCACTGTTACACTCAAGTTGTCTTCCATGTGCTTGAACTATCCCAAACAAGGGCATGACCACCCTGCACACCTTGTTTCCCCTGTAACTACTGATAATACATGTGATGCAACTTTCATTAACGATATCGATAGCCCCAGTACAAGTCTTGCTAGCTTAACATATAGTGACTGTTACGATACATGTGACCGTGGGCGCACACCTCTTGTTACAGGGCCAGGGCTTATAGGGTCGAACAGGGCATGTAGCCCCATCTAAATGGATAATAGACTGGTTGTGTGCATGTGCATTTCATGATTACATGAAAAAAAACGATATGGGTGGGCTCAGGCATGTATGTAACTGTATGGACCTACAGTAACTCGTTATAAACCTGCAGACACTTGTAACAGGGCCCTGCTGTAACTAGTTATTGCTCACAGTTGACTGGTTATTGGTGCCCTGCCATAAGTTGTTGCTGAGACGTAACTGTTTATAGGCCTGAAGTAACTGGTTACAGCTTTGTGGTAACTAGTTATAGCTCAGAGGGCTATAACAAGTTACAGATCACTAATAATCATTTATATCTTAACCATAACTACTTACAGCAGGGGTATAGCCTGGATATTGTTACTGCAGCAGGGCTGTAACCAGGTACTCTAATACCTATAACCAGTCAAATGTGAGCTATAACCCACAAGTTTCTTGAGGTATATAAACAGATTTATGTCTCGGTTTTTTCTCCATAGGAAAAATATTAATCATATCAACTGTCCAATCCTGACAAAATTGATTGGACCCCGTCATGAAATCGTTTTCTGTGAGTTTAATAATCAGTTGCAGTCTTCTATGTCGGTTGTGATTTTTAATGTGGGCATATATTATTGATGTGTCCACAGACACTATTCTACCCATGTCTACATTCACATATGACCTTTGACTACCATCCTGTCAAAAGCAAAGCCCTCCAAATGTCTCCCTGCCCTAAACTGGATGACGTGTTGCTTATAAGTGCCAACAAAGTGTTAGGGGAAACAGAGAACAATAGATTGTTGTTGAACAACATTCAACAACTAGTCCACAATTTTGGCTTCACTGTGTCAGGGAACAAAGCTATCTTAGCAGCCAATGAACCCACAAGACCAGTTTTACTGTTTTCAACATCAAGATCAGATCTGGTTTTATACCACAACACAAAGTCAGTTGCTGTGATACTACAGGTTGACAGTCATGATGGGCGACGACCTCATTTCTGAAGTTAAGGAGAAAAAACAGCTACGACTAAAAGTGGCAGAGAATAAGGAAAGTAGCACTAACTCACTAGGTCAGTTGATGGGGGAATGGAAAAGGCAATACTACAACATGTGAAACATAACCCCTGATGGTGCCATCAGTTTTGTTGAGGTGTACAGACTGAGCATCATCCATGGCAACAATACATGCCGGGCGACAATACTGTGTATGGACTTTGAAGGGAGACATTGCAAATTTGGGAACAGAAGTACCCACAGAAATGAGATTAACCGACTCTTTGCAAGATTGTTTGACCGTATGTTCTATTGTGTTTCACCGGTTTCTCTGCATGCTCTCTCTTTCACAGCTGAGTTAGTTGTACCTGCCCTTATTAGTGCCTCTTATATCATCCACAAAAAAAAACAGACCAGATGGTTGCACTTTGACAGTGCAGTGGTGATTTGCCAATTTCCTTCTTGAGGTTCATTCAAGCCCGCACGTGAAATTATTCTTCACGGATCTTTGGTCCTCTTGTTGCAAGATTGTTTGACCGTATGTTCTATTGTGTTTCACCGGTTTCTCTGCATGCTCTCTCTTTCACAGCTGAGTTAGTTGTACCTGCCCTTATTAGTGCCTCTTATATCATCCACAAAAAAAAACAGACCAGATGGTTGCACTTGGACAGTGCAGGGGTGATTTGCCAATTTCCTTCTTGAGGTTCATTCAAGCCCGCACGTGAAATTATTCTTCACGGATCTTTGGTCCTCTTGTTGTCCTGGTGTATGTCCAGTTTGACCAATAAAGCAGGCATTAGAGACAGAATAACAGATCTGACACACCACACAAGACCGATCTTAAGCTTTTCGTAAATATTCTCCTTTGAATAAGAGAAAAACGCATTTACTTCCCCTCCTATGTGCCAAATTTCCAATCTTTGGTTCGGCCAGCATCAACTGAGTTTATCTTCCCTATCATCTATTGTATAATTACATATTATATGTCTTCTAAATTGTGGTATATATAATACATTTCCTTCTAGCACTGTAGAGCCATTTCCTTGTTATTACTCATGTGGTTTCACGTGACCATGAGCATCAAAAAGGGGTTGGGCTCCTCTTTACACACGCCAAGAGTGCTGTATTTGCAAAGAGTATACAATGAATAAAAAACCAGTGAAGCTAAGGGTGTAGTGATGATAGTGCCAAAATCAGAGAAACAAGTACAGTATAGATCTATATGCATGATGAGGGCATGCAACAATAATAACATGTCAGGTGGGAATGCACATAGGGACCATACCTTTGTTTGTATAGACTTGTTTCTCTGATATTCATGTCATCCCTACATCTTATATTTTCTCAGCTTTGTCTTCTACCTCTTGGCTGGACCAGAGATGATTGATCTTCCATGAATTTTGCGGGAATATTTGCTACACATTCCTCAGAATTTCCTACACAAGTATGTTTCTGGCACATCCGAAAAAGTGTGGGGCACTTTTCTATTTAGACTAGTGGTGGCACAACTTGAATGAGAACATGTTCAAGGACACAAAACAACTATAGTGAGCTGTTCAGAATAAGAAGAATACTGTATATAACTTAGATGACAAAATTAGGCGGTAACTAGAGTATTTGAAGAATACGTACCCCGCGGCGAGTTCGGTCGCCCGGAGATGCTCAGATGGCTTTCTTTCAAGCTGTATACTTTGCGGATTTCAATATTTTTGGACGACTGACTGCTTAACTCCGCTCTGCGCATGCGCAGCCGCGAGGTAATTAGTGTCCCGAAGACATGCGCATTTTACGTGCGAGCCAAGGGTTTTGCACAATTACTACAATTGGTAACCAGGCCTGATTTTGTCATCTAACAGTATTCCAGCTCACTATAAATGTGTTTTGTGTCATTGTAACAAAGTTGAGACAATTGTTACAATGACACAAAACACATTTATAGTGAGCTGGAATACTGTTAGATGACAAAATCAGGCCTGGTTACCAATTGTAGTAATTGTGCAAAACCCTTGGCACGCACGTAAAATGCGCATGAGCTTCTCAGTGCAAAAGTGGTAGCAGTCGATGCTGGAAGGACTCTTGCTCTGCAACGCAGCAGTTTCGTATTACTACAGACAAACAGAGAGACAAACAGGAGACAGACACACAGTGACAGGCAGAACTACTTTACCCTCGCTGCGCTAACGAAATAAACTGTGATTTTTCTGACGATTGTCTCTACTGTGCTTCGAATCTTGCTCATCAATGTCTCTGTTTGACACAGTATACTCACCAGTTGAGTCGGAGCATAATTTGTCCCATTTCTGGCAGGGTCATATGACATACTCACAGCAGTAACTCGAGACTGATATTGTGTGTGTCTAGTAGGGCAGTATATTATGATTGATTGATTTAAATTAGCAATACCCCATTGTGAAAGAAGACAAGATCCTATTATTCCAGCTGCAAAATGCATATGTGCCAGAAGAATATGAAATGCACTGCCACAGGGATATTCCTGCATGTGTAGGAAAAAGAAGTTTCATTTTCCTACACATGCAGGTGCTGAAGCATAGTTCCTGCATATCTGAAAATGTACCTTTGTATTATACAAGTACGTCTTTTTAACTTTATGCCTCAACTTGAAACTTATTAAGATGTTTCAGCTTCGTCTTCATGCATTACCTCTTGGCTGCACTACACAATAATTTGTGACCAACCCTTGCCACCTAAGTATATTATGTTTTGTGCCATTATAATTTTCTCAGCTTTGTCTTCATCCATTACCTCTTGGCTGGACCACTAATTACTACAATAATTTGTGACCAATCCTTGTCGCCTAAATATATTACGTTTTGTGTCATTATATTATTTTCTCGGCTTTGTCTTCATGCATTACCTCTCGGCTGGACCACTAATAACATATTAACCAATGGAAATGACCTTGTGACATGGTGAGATGACTGAATAAACACTGTAGTGCACTTCTTTGCACCGGTGTGAACAAATGTATACACATTGCATATGTAGCCACATGTAAACATCTTGTATTTGGAAACAATAAACAACCTCTAGTATGTAACATAATAACTTGTATGATGGTTAGTTGTAAGAACAAAGATACCACCTATGCAGTAGACCACTGAAGTATGGAAAGTAGCTAGTTGCACTGCGCTGGCACTATTTAGAAACCATGCGAGCATGGACAAGGAGGCCATGAACACATGTATGCACACAAAAGAGCATTACTAAGCACAAAAAGAGTGGGGACAAGTAAATTTATAAGGCTGGCCCATAAAGCACAAAATCAAAATAACTCCCTGCCCAAGAAAAACATTGACACCCTATATATATGCCTGTTAGCAATCCAATATTATACTCATACAATATCACTACCACACTAACAGGTGAAATGCTCAAGCCTAACTGAGAAGGCATCTCAGTGCACTTGGCCCAATCAGACCAAATCAGCTTTGTCTTCACTACAATAATTGGTGACCAGCCCTGATTTTGTCATCAAGGTAATATACAGTATTCTGTTTACTCTGAACAGCTCACTATAAATGTTTTGTATCATAAAAACATTAGTATGATTGTCTCAAATTTGTCTAAGACTTATGTATAACCTCTTGGCTGAACCACTAAGGCATTATAACCTTCGTCTTAATGCATTACAATATTGGCTCCATGCACCACCAATTACTTGGTGGTCAATATTCCTGGTAGCATGGATAATACATATAAAGTGTAAAAACATTTTCACTAAAATGTTGAGGGATGTAGGGATGGAAGTGCCAAAAAGTATAGAAACAAGGTCAAAGTACACCATGCATGCATTCAAAGGCAGGGGACGATAGCATGCAACAATCATAACATGCGTAACCCCTTTTAGAATTTACAGATGTAGGGATATGGGGTTACGCATGTTATGATTGTTGCATGCTATCGTCTCCTGCCTTTGAATGCATGCATGGTGTACTTTGACCTTGTTTCTATACTTTTTGGCACTTCCATCCCTACATCCCTCAACATTTTAGTGAAAATGTTTTTACACTTGTTTCACTGGTTTTTTTAGTTGTGTAGCAATACATATAAACCTACTGACTTTCGTGCAGAGTTCTACCTCCCTTCCATACCTATAAGCAGGATATCTAGCAATTGTCAGTGACTCCTACAACATGTCTTGTACGAATATTGCCTACTGAGTATAACAGCGGGTCCAGTTGCCTGCAACAGTAAAGGAACGGAGCAACGTAGCCAAAAAAGACAACACAGCGCTCGAAACAGCGGCAGCTCGACGGACACAAAGCCTGCATCACTAGTGCACAAAACTAACTTCACGTGTTCGGCACGTGAGCAAACAAGAAAATGGCGTCTAAAACTTAAACTAACACTTGTAAGGTTGCAGACCTGGAGTTTGACGGCTTTGGGAGAAGGTATGTAGAGTTTGTGCATCAAGGATCATGTACGCTCCAGTATAAATGATTTTCGTGAAAGAATTAGAGCGATTACTAACTCCAGTTTCGCGGTAGGCCGTTTGAACTGAATTAGAAAGAAGAAGAAGAAGAAGATGATGAACAATCCGGGTTTTTACAAATTTCTGAGAATCACTGTAACTGTATATTTTACGTACTTTGAGAGTATTATAGTGTATAGAAGCACTCGCAGAGCATGTAGTTTGTCTGAAAAGGCTTAAAACATCCGCGTTCGGGAGTTCTGAGCCGTTACTTTTGTTAAGGCTAATGGGCGTGTCGGCGCCATCCCTACATATAGAGTCTACCGACTCTATGATATATGTAACAACTGTTTCTGTCTCAAAATATTCTGTCTCTCGAATCATGCATGCAACTTATATACAAGAGAAACTAGAAAGTTCTAGAAGAGTGATACAAAGAGAAGGTCAAACCACACATCCTGCATGATCTAAGTGTGTGTGTGTGAATGCATGATAATCACCTTTACAGCAAAATGTGAGAATAGTAAACAGAGATAAGTCTAAGTTCAGGGCTGCTACATATATATATATATATATATATATACTCCCACACACACACTTAACAGTATAAATACACAGCACTCCAGGTGCAGGGAGCTCTCTGTGTGTTTCTAAGAGGCAAAGTGTTGTTGGAACATGGCCAGAGCGATTTACTTGTGCATTCTCCTCTTTGCAGGTTATAGGGCTGCGATTGGAATTCAGGGTGAGCAAAAGTTAGTAATAATACTGTCTAGCTTTCCTACAGGCCATAGGTATATATATATATATATATATATACAGAGAAAGAAATCATTTTAGGTAGACGTGGATTCAGATGCTGGGGAAGCATGTGTGTATATATGTCAGAAGTTAGTACAAGAGTTAAAGGATGTAGGGATGACAGTACCAAAAATCTAGGTGAAACATAGTTCAGTATATATGCAGCAAGACAGGGGATGAGGGCATACAACATCCGTAACCCTATAATAAAAGATGTAGGGAGGGGTTACGCATGGTATCATTGTTGCATAGTCTTCTTGTTGCAGCATATATACTGCCCTTGACTTTGTGTTCTCTGATATTTGGCACTGCCTATATCCTACATCCTTTAGCATTTTAATGAAACTCTTTACTCTTGTTTCACTAGCTTTCACTGCATAAAAGACATTTTGTGAAGCTATGCAATGGCATGTATACAGCCCAACTTTTTTATTTACTCGGGCACTTTCTTACGTTCCTGTGCTTCTGGTGAACTTCTGTCATACCAACAACTCGGGCATAATTGTGTGCGCATGCATAAACAATCACATGCCATTACAATGTTCAACTACACAGAGTTGCTAGTAGATTCTTGTCGTTCTTGTTCAAGAAGTATCCTAGGAAGAGATTTAGGATCATGGCACAGGGAGAGAAATAAGCCGTTTTATGCCAGAAATAAGGTGAGCGTGTTTGCCAATTTTGAGGCAAGCCATTTTACAAGAAAAGGAAGAAGATTTAGAAGAAGAAGGGGAGGAAGAGGAAGAAGATGGAGAAATTGGCGGTTTAGGTATTCCCTATTGTAAGGTTTATTTGCATTCTTTACATATTTCAGATGTATGCAGTGCTGGTGTTGCAAGATGTCAACTCCACTCTACCTGTGTCAATGTGGAAGGTGGTTACATATGTGACTGTGATGTCGGATTTGCACCCTGGGGCTGCATGTGTTTAGGTGTGTCAGTGTGCTAAGAAATGACCTAATCAAACAATATAAACGTGTCTGCAGATATCAATGAGTGCAATAGTAGCACGGATAACTGTGACACTAATGCCGACTGTATTAACACTGAGGGAAGCTTTAGATGTATATGTAAAGCTGGTTATATCGGAGATGGTGTCACATGTACTGCTCAGCAACCTTGTAGGCCTGGATTTAGATGCCAGTGTGAAGGTAAGTCAGTGTGCTAAGAAATGACCTAACCAAGCAATAAAACATTTTTATGTCTGCAGATATCAATGAGTGCAATAGTAGCATGGATAACTGTGACACTAATGCCGACTGTATCAACACTGAGGGAAGCTTTAGATGTATATGTAAAGATGGTTTCATCGGAGATGGTGTCACATGTACTGCTCAGCAACCTTGTAGGCCTGGATTCAGACGCCAGGGAAGCATGTGTGAAGGTAAGTCAGTGTGCTAATTAACCAAGCAATAAAACAGTTTTATGTCTGCAGATATCAATGAGTGCAATAATGGCACAGATAACTGTGACACTAATGCCGACTGTATTAACGCTACGGGAAGCTTTAGATGTATATGTAAAGCTGGTTTCATCGGAGATGGTGTCACATGTACTGCTCAGCAACCTGGTACTGCATATACTAATAAAAGATATAGGGAAGGGTTACACATGGTGTTATACAATCATCCCCTGTTTTGCTGCAGACATTATAGAGCCCTTTTTGCCTGATTTTTGGCACTGCCATTCCTATATCTTTCAACATTTTGATGAAAATATTTTTAAACTTGTTCCACTGGTTATTTATTTAATGTAGCTACATCAATGTGTAATCTGTCTTCCTTGCATGTTGAAAGCCTCATCACTTCTGCTGCGCATAGTTGCTTGACGCATACGCGATCCAGAGAAAATTGATGTAAATCGTATAAGAATGCAATATTGTGTCATACTCGAAAAATTGTAAAACTGCTGGTGTTTTCCTCCTCCTCCTCCTTCTCCTCCTCCTGATCCTCCTCCTCCTTCTTTAGTTCAAACAACGTATATACTGCGAAACTGGCATTCTGAGCGTATATGATCCTTGATTAACAAAGTCTTCATACATTCTCACAATGCTGTTGAACTCCAGGGCTGCAACCTTATGAGTGTTAGTGTTAGATTGCTTATTTACATACGTGAAATTAGTTTTGTGCAGGTGCATCATGCTGTTTTATCCTTCTTTGGCTCTGTTGCTACTTAAGTACTTTGTGCCCATTTCTCTAATTGTAGCAGGCAACTGGACACAATGTTGTACTCAGTAAGCAATATGCACACAAGACCGGATGGTAGACAATTGCTAGCTATCCTGCTTATAAGTACTCTGCACCCAAATTGTGGGTTTATGCAGTAACACATATTCAGTGGAGTAGGAAGATAAATAATATTGGGGGAGGCAAACCTGACAACATGTCTATTGATCAGTAACTCTTACTGTCCACTGGATTGCATATGCCTAACTCAAATAAGTAGCTGGGTAATTATTGGGTGGGCTGCCCCCCTCCTAAAATATTGGGGGCCCAGGCCCCCCTGCCCCCCTCCCATTCCTACTCCTATGATGTTGCTACACACAGTAAAAACCTATGAAACAAGAGTAAAATATTTTCACTAAAATATTGAAAGATGTTGCACTTCCACCTTCAACATTTTAGTGAAAATACCTTTTCTCTTGCAATTATTCTAGCTCCTAATACTCACCCCTACTATGTAAGCTATGTTAATCGTTTGACATCGTGGTGGCCTCCCGAAAAAATTGCTGAGTCTATTGGAGCAAACAACTCAAAGGGTTGTAACATCATTAACTTGTCGTTTTGGTGGCCTACACAAGATGGAAGCTCAGACCCAAAAGACGCTGCTCTAGTGTGGAGTAATGCCCTTCATTACTTAACAAGTGGATATGGACGTACAACAAGGGAAATCCAGGCAAATCTGAGAAACTTGTACCATGAACAAAATACAAAAGTTCTTGTTTCAGCTTTTGGTGATAATTCCTTACCAACTACATCTGAAATTGACCCCTCAGCAGTAGGCAGAAACCTAGCCATGTTTGTTATCAACAACCAACTTGATGGCGTTGATATAGATTATGAAGACAGTGCAGCTATGGAGGCCGGTACAGCTGTGCCCTGGCTGATTGAAATGACTGAATCAATGCTACAGACATTCAGGGTAGAAGAACCAAACAGCAAGTTTATTATTAGCCATGCGCCACAAGCTCCATACTTCATGAGTGGAAACTACCCACAGAATTATCTTGCATTCTACAATTCAAAGATTGGTAATGATACCGTAGGGGACTACATTGACTTTTTCAATGTCCAATTCTATAATCAAGGTTCCAGTGACTACTCGTCCTATGAAACCCTTTTTGTACAAGCCAATGGGTGGGCGAAGAACACTACTGTGGCCCAAATAGCTGCACTGGGAATCCCAATGAACAAAATTGTAGTGGGGAAACCTGTAACACAGGCTGATGTGTCAAACACAGGATACATTGCAAAAGAAACCCTTGCTGGTATTTTCACAACAGCTCGTCAGGGTGTATGGTCTGATTGCAGCAATGTAGGTGGGGTCATGAACTGGCAGTTTTCTAGTGACGAAGAAGGCTGGATGGAAAGCATGAAGCATGCCATCAGCTGCAGGTGAACCTGAGTATGGCTACAAACTTATTACTTGTAGGCTGAACGTTTTTGAGTATACATTCAAGTGTGAAAAAATATTTGCATGTATAATTAACTGTACAGGTTAAAATTTGTGAAATGATTTGGAGTAAAGCTGAGGACATGATATTGAGTTATTTTCTTCTCTTGCGGATTGCAGGAAAGTTGTATTTAGCTGATTGCCATGGGCGTGGGGTCTCAACATAGACATTTTTGCTGACGCAGCATCTACAAAGTTTCATAAAAGCTCTCTTCGGGATAGTGCACATAGAATGCATATATCCAATATTTATGTACAGTACAAGCGTCAAGAAATAAAAATTGAGTAGGAAAGTAATAACATGCATGTGAGAGTGACAAAACAATAGCAAAGGAAAATGACTAATATGGGTGTAGGACTAGTTAGCTAGAGTCTCATAGAAGTAATGGCTTCCGCTAACTTAAACAAGTTGTCGAAGTCCTTGTTTTCCGACCACATAGATATGGCATGATTCAGTACATAGTTATATTACACTACCCAAGGATGTACAATATTAGAATGAGAAGCATAACCCATCATAGAACTCAAATTACCGAAGACTAACCAACCAAACGCCTATGTACAAATAAGAAGGTAAAATGAAGATAGTAAGCTTAAAGGGCACTGCAGGTAGTAGGGGTATAGTGAAGGTAGTGAGGATAGTAGGGGTAGGGAAGGTTAGTGAGGGTGGTAGAGAGAAGTGAGGGTATATAGTAGGGGTAGTGAGGGTAGTAGAGGTAGTAGGGGTAGAAGTATACAGTGAGGGTAAGGTACTAGGGGTACAGGGGTACTGAGTTAGTAGAGGCAGTGAGATATATAGTAGGAGTAGTGAGGATACTGAGGTAGTAGAGGTAGTGAGATAGTAGGGGTAGTGAGGTAGTAGGGGTAGTGAGGTAGTAGGGGCAGTGGGTAGTGAGGTAGTAGAGGTAGTGAGGTAGGAGGTAGTAGGGGTAGTGGGGTAGTGGAGGTAATAGGGGTAGTAAGGTAGTAGGGGTAGTGAGGTAGTGAGGTAGTAGGGGTAGTGAGGTAGTAGGGGGTAGTGGAGGTTGTAGGGGTAGTGAGGTAGTAGGGAAATGAATAGGCTGAGCCTAGAGGGTGAGCCTGCTCCGCAACCACCACATAATCTGCTTTCATTGCCGAAAAAACGGCTCCCACTGTAGGACTCGAACCGACGTTCAACTCCTATAGAGTATGCTGTGGTGATTGAAACAAGTCGATAACTTATAAGCGGCAGGATAGAAATAATTGGGAAATGAATAGGCTGGGCCTAGAGGGTGAGTCTGCTCCGCAACCACAACATACTCTGCTTTCATCGCCGAAAAAACGGCTCCCACTGTAGGACTCGAACCGACGTTCAACCATTTACCGGACGGAATGCATAACTACTGAGGTAGTAGGTAGGAGTAGTGAGGTAGTAGGGATAGTGAGGTAGGAGAGGTAGTAGGGGTAGTGTGGTAGTGGAGGTAATAGGGGTAGTGAGGTAGTAGGGGGTAGTAAGGTAGTAGGGGTAGTGAGGTAGTAGGGGTAGTAAGGTAGTAGGGGTAGTGAGGTAGTAGGGGTAGTAAGGTAGTAGGGATAGTGAGGTAGTAGGGGGTAGTGAGGTAGTAGGGGTAGTGAGGTAGTAGGGGTAGTAAGGTAGTAGGGGTAGTGAGGTAGTAGGGGGTAGTGAGGTAGTAGGGGTAGTAAGGTAGTAGGGATAGTGAGGTAGTAGGGTAGTGGAGGTAGTGAGGTAGTAGGGGTAGTGAGGTAGTAGGGGGTAGTGGAGGTAGTAGGGGTAGCAGGGGCGTAGGAAGGACTTCAGAAGTGATCCGGCTGTAATAGGCACGCGCAATTAGGCAATGGTAATGCTGATTGTTTGTAATAACAACATGCATAAACCCTCCCTACATTTTATTTTATGGGGTTACACATTATTCTTAATTTAATTTGTTGCATGCAATTATCCCTTGTCTGCATACATGAATTGTAATTCATCTTTGTGGTAGCATGAACTCTGAACTCCGAACTAATAATATATGTAAGTTGGGTATGGCACCACCCAGGTTAGTACAATCTTGTTTCTTTAATTTTTGGCACGACCATCCCTATATCCATTTTAATGAAATGTTTTTCTTGTTTCACTAGTTTTTCTTGGAGTGTCCATTTCTGCTTCTTTGTGGAGTGCTTGCACGAGCCCCACCCCCCTTCTACTCCCGCGGACCCGCGCGCTTGACCCCCACCTTTCTATGAAACGCGGAATGCACGTGCACTTAGAGAAAATGGCTTCCAACAAATAAGGATTATGCAGTTCGAGAAAAGTTACGAAGATTCTCTTGGTCAAGTATCACGCACGCAAGGGAAAGGAGTCGTTTCGTGTAAAAACCAAGGACAGTACTTGTGCCAATTTTGCGGTAGGCCAGTTCAACTGAATTAGAAGAAGATGATGATGAACAAGTGAGTGCGGTTTTGCCAATTTCCGTAAGTCATTATAGCTGTGTATTTTACGTACTTTGACGGTCTTAGTGGGAAACACTCCTAGATCTACGTGTATCTTTCTAAGAGGGCTTGTAACTACCGCTGAGCTGGAAAAGTGGGCGTGTTGTGTCGGTGCCATCCTTGCACCAATCTTGTCACTGTTCATTTTTATGTAATCCGTATATTTTCTTATTTACTTGTCTCTTGTCTTTTTTTGCTCACTAGCACATGCTCACCATCCTTTCTCTGACCATACTCAAGATTTGGCAAGTAAATAAGGAATTTGGCTCACCATCCTTTCCTTGACCATACTCTAGATTTGGCTACTACTATATAGTTGTTTTGTACTCAAAAGTAGCTGTTGCTGTAATGTATGTGTCTGTATGTTTTTATGCTTTATGGTTTCGAGGTACCCTTGATTGAAGGTGTCCCTATCCACATGCGCTCATAAGCACACAATTATAATTGCATAAAAATAAGTGCGCAAAAATTATTATGTAATGAAGGTATTTCTTCTTGTTCTACAAAGCTTATAACATACTCATTTTGAGGAAATTATTCTTTACCTCTCTAACACTTTCGGTTTAATTTAATAGTGCTCCTAATAGTCGGGAAATAATAAAGCTTGTAGCCTGAGGCAAGATTTTATCACAACATTGATTGGTTGGGTATCATACTTTTACCACCGTACCAAATTTTACTTTTAGTGGTGCTTTTGTTAATGAAATATAGCGAAGTAGTGCCTGGGGCTATTATTTACAAGATTACAAGATTTATCTCAACATTACCACAACATCAATTTCCACATTAGTGCTACTTTTGTTAGCAATATATTGCCTGAGCCTGAGGATTAGCTGCGTTGATTGAGACACAGTCATACTATATACATCAATGTACCAACAAAAGTATGTTGATGTACATAGCATGTCTGTGTCCCAATCTTGTCTCTGTTCATTTTTATGCAATCCCTATACTACACTTCAAATTTATTTCTAGTATTCCACATGCTTCTCTCAAAGAAGCATTGATCTCTCTCAATAAAGAAGCATCCAAGGTCATGTTTCTCATTGCTGATACTTGGGATACAGCATATTGGTTGGATGTTCCATCTAATAAAGTAGCTTCTAAGCATAACATAACACTGGTGGAGTACTTTATAGATAATATTTAGGTTAGTATAGAGAATGGAGTATATCGGCAGTGCATGGGCATTCCTATAGGTACAGATAGTGCACCATTACTAGCTAGCCAACTTATTTTATTCTATTACAAGTACAAGTATACGAAAAATCTTAATGAGCCATGAGGCTGCTCTAATTTTAAAGCCTAGGAGCTGTGTACATTATATATGTTTGTCAGTGTTTTATGCATGTGGGTTAGGTGTACTTGGATGTGTGGGGAGAGTTGGTTAACCACAAAAGACCTTTAACCAACTGCCCCAGTTCTCAAGGCTGGGCATCCAGGTGGCCCTCACTAGATGTGTGTGTGTGTGTGTGTGTGTGTGTGTGTGTGTGTGTGTGTGTGTGTGTGTGTGTGTGTGTGTGTGTGTGTGTGTGTGTGTGTGTGTGTGTGTGTGTGTGTGTGTGTGTGTGTGTGTGTGTGTGTGTGTGTGTGGTGTAGTAATGTAGCTGGGCGGGTTTCCTTTTTTTCATTCTTACTAGGCTGGTATACTAAGCACATGTGTTTTCATGTAAGAGAACATGAGTCCTTGAGGAGTAAGTGTGCAAGTGATGACAGACACGCCATACCATCTCACCTAACAAAGACTTGGAGCTCCTTCCAACCTCCCTCACCTGTGAATGGATCGTGTTGTCTGTATGTTGCAGGTTGCAGAGAAGTAGGCGGAAGTAGACGGCCTCTCAAGTGCCATGTGGCCACCTATGTAAACTTGCACTCAGTTATAATAAGTTTGTGACTAAGTTAACCACAGAGTCCACCTACAACTCCACTGCAGCACAGTGCACCAAAGCCACAGGCATACACCTGGATGAAGAAGTGCCAGTTTGGTCTTTGTGGTTACAAGATACTAATCAGCTTGATCTTGCAGCATAAAAGGCACCTGAACAGGCCATAATTTCATTCGCTAAGAACTCACAGAGCTAGGAGGTTTGTTTTAGTAGCTCCTGTGCATTTGTGTAAATCACCTTTTTTGTTTTTTTTGTCACCTTTTTTTAGCTGTGTTTGAAGAATGACCACCTTGGAAAAAGGTATAATATATACCATACATAGTATAGTGTATATACCTGTGCACATCATGAGGTGTCAACCAATCAGTGTAGGGGCATACATGTAAATGTGTAGCTACATGTAAACATTATTGTCACAATAGTTTCTGCCCCAAGGAATAGGCCAGGCATTTACTTACCTTAGAAATATACTAGAAAAATTGTGGGACAATAAGCTAACTGTAGGTGTTTGAAGATTTATGGCAAATATTCAAGGTGCTAAATGCACTGTATTAGTGTATAGCAGTAGAATACTCACTACCCCTCTCAAACCAGCATGACCTCCAAAACTGTCTACCTACCTTCCTCTTGCATTCCCATAGCCACCTCCCACACTCCTACAGCCCCCTCCTACACAATGCCATCGGTTCCCACCCAGTACCCTGTCCCTGCCCATCTCCCAACCAACCCCACCCAGTACCCCGTCCCTGCCCAGCTCCCAACCAACCCCACCCAATACCCCGTCCCTGCCCAGCTGCCAACCAACCCCACCCAATACCCCGTCCCTGCCCAGCTCCTGACCTACCCCACCCAACACCCCATCCCTGCCCAGCTCCCAATTTACCCCACCCAATACCCCATCCCTGCCCAGCTACCAACCTACCCCACCCAACACCCCATCCCTGCCCAGCTTCCAATCTACCCCACCCAATACCCCATCCCTGCCCAGCTCCAGACCTACCCCACTCAACACCCCGTCCCTGCCCAGCTCCCAACCAACCCCACCCAACACCCTGTCCCTACCCAGCTCCCAACCAACCCCACTCAACACCCCGTCCCTGCCCAGCTCCCAACCAACCCCACCATCCCTGCTCAGCTCCCAATCTACCCCACCCAATACCCCATCCCCCGCCAGTTACCAACCTACCCAACCCAATATCTCATCTCTGCCCAGCTCCCAACCTACCCCACCCAGTACCCCATCCCTGACCGGCTCCAAACCTACATGTACCCAACCCAACACCTTGTCCCCGAGCTCCCCACAACCACACTCTACCCAGCTCCCCACAACCGCTACCACCCTTATTGGAGAAGGAAGAGAAGGGTTAGTGTATATACTATATAATCTGTTAATGCTGTCGTCATTTTTTGATGCATGTCGATGTATGTAGGCTCCTCCTCCTCCTCCACCTCCTCCTGCTTCTCCTCCTCCTCCTACAGCAACCACTACCACCATCACCACCACTGCAGCTACTACTAAAAACTCTTGGTTTTCAGGGTGGTGGTAGTGGTGGAGTATATACTTTAGAGTGTAGCTAGGTGTGATGTTTTTTCTTACATGTAGATTGTTGAGTTGTTCTTTTTTCATCTTGTTAAGTACAATCATAAAGTCCGGAGTCGAACCCATGTCTAATGACCAGCAAACCAGCACATTAGACACTGAGCCACGATCACCACACAAAAGTCTGTCCCCTCCTTCCTAAGTCCATCAAAAGTAAATACACATCTGTTACCAGGTCAACTAAGATATTTAACAACCATCTGGCATAAATTCACTCATCATGGTTCCTCCTCTGACTTTTTGTGCTGGTAGCCTCCTTTCATGTCATGGGGTCAAAGGTCTCATACGATAAAATATATGAATAGAGTGTGCAGGAGTGGGCCTGGGAACGAGGTACTAAGCAAAAAGCCTTGAAACTAAAACCTAATGTTTGTTGAAGTGCTCTCATTTTTAGCTCTTCTGCTCTTACTCTTAGACTAAGTTTCTTTCTCAACAAATAGTATGCACATGTGATTGATACAAAACTGATAACCAAAAAGCGAAGGATAAACTGCTGTACTGTCAAATCATGGTCTGTAGTTCTCTTACTCAATGTAACACTCTTAGCTGTGTAGCATCTTCATCCTCATCCTCACATACTACTCCAACTTTGTGTTCAAGACAGTCAATTGCTTAATATAGTTGTTCATACGATCTTGTTACCTTGGAAGTTGGTCATGGATCAGTTTCTCCTGTAGAAAGTCCTGCACTTGTTTTGCCTTACTGTTATATATTCTTAAGTTAAAACTGTAGTATGTGACCATGAAAATAACGATATATGACAACAGTTGCTTAGAAATATGTTTTGTGATGACTGTTCTTATTCATGGATCTGAACCAAATGTGTTATTTTTTTAATATCCTCTACTATGATGTTACAACCCCAAAGTTGGTTCATATGTGGTTGAGATACCTTTCCCATGCTTTCTTATATCATCAGTCCATGCGTTGTCATATCTTCAATGCCGTTCAATCTTACAGGGGAACATTTCTCTTCAAAATATGACCTTTCTGTGTATTGTCACTACAAAAAATAGTTTTGAATATCAGCTGCAAAGTAGATACACTTGTCATGAACTCGGTGTTTAGTTCTTCTACAATTTAGTGCAGTGTAAACAATTGCAACCTATACTTTATAAGTACATTTAGTGGGAAACCTCATGTATGACTGTGCTTACTTCCAAGCATGCATGTATAAAATCATACATGCCTATTGTTCACCCTAGACCAAGTTAATACAAACCACAATGAGAGGAGTCAATATCCGATGTCAATATCAAAGACACTTCATAATCACGTACTTCGACTTCTAAAGTGATGACTATGAGAAGTGAAGTATACACAATTTTTTCGTAGTAGATGAGGTCTAAGAGAAAGTGCTCGTCTATAAATGTAGTAAGTGGAAGATGTCCAGAGGCAGAGAACCTGTGGGGGCAGGGGGTGCTTGAGCCCCCCCCCCCACTTTTTGATAAAGGGGGCTGAGCCCCCCCCAAAATTGGAGGTTGTCATGAAGAATGTAATAGCCTATGTAATAGCCTATGCTGGATGTATTCAGAATGAATTTATATAACCCCCAACTTCGTTAACGCCGAGCCCCCCCCCACTTTTGACATGCTGTCACTGCCTCTGATGTCTATAGACAGCCTCCAGTTACTAGAAATGTACCCACATACTATTAGTACACTAGGGTATAGAACTCTTTTTCTAAATAAACTTATGGTGACACTTCAATATAGACATATATATATCTAGAAATTTGTTATTTCTTTTTATTATTGACTAGAAATTGTCAACTCTTTCTAATCTCTAGTAAATACCTGTGACTTATAGATTATTTCTAGAAACAAGTGCACATACTGGAATGTCCACTTGATGTTCAAGTATTATAGTAGTATCAATCTAGATTTTAGCATATATTACCCATTTAGTACCACAAACTTCAAAATAGCAGTTATCTCAGTGGTTATACAGTTTTTGTGTTACCTTACGCGCGAGAGGTGTGAGAGCGCATGCGCGGCTGCACTCTTTGGGGCGGGGGTTCACTCGTGCTCCGGCTTTTACAAGAAGTCGTGCGTTTTATAGTTAGCTGTCTATTATGTTAGTGCTGTGATCCTGTGTGAACTCCGTAATTAGTGAAATGAAACAGAGAAGAGATTTTCCTGAACGTGTGGTAACACAGAACAAAGGAACGAAGCAAGATGAGCCTAATCATCAGAAGTCTATCCAGAGTCTAGCAGCCTCGTTGAGAGCTCAGAGAAGTAAAGCACTGGAAGGTAACGGAGTAGGAGAAGCGATATGGGCAGACTGTGTTGAGACAGCAAGAAAGGAACTAGTTAAAAGAATACAGATTCAGCAGAGAAGATCCATCGGTGTTTTTTGTCGGCAGCTCTTTGTCCTGCTTTGTATAAAGGGACTGGTCGTTTTGCTTATTGTAGTGCTTTGCATTGCATTATTCCTTTACCTCTACCACCCAGCATCATTCTTCCTTCAGAGGAAGCTACATTCCAGGTTTCTGTAATAAATATCACTCTATGTGGCCTCTGTTCTGTATTGCTGAAGGTGCAAACTATTTGCTTTTCTCTACAATTGTGTGTAAAATTTATGATTGTGTAGATTTATGTGTGTATACAGCATCAAGTTTCATTAACTGACTGTGTAATGTCTACTGCAGCATATATCCCGCAGCTCGTCTAGCTCGGAAGGGTGTTTTGACACTTAACCCATACCTAAATGCTGTGGGAATTGACCTGTTCGGATCTTGTATAGTGAAAAATCCTACTGTGTCGGACGACAGGCATTGCCCCACTGACAAGGACATGTATGTATGCAAGTGTAAGAATACACTGAACCAACATTTAAAGTGTACACTGCATTTAGAATGCATGGCACAGACTTGTAATTTCAATGTCAAGTACACTGAACAGTTGTTTCTCTTTTCTTCCTTCCAGCATGGAGTGGGCCAGGAATAGCAGCACAGTGCCTATGGACACCATTGAAGCTATCAAAAGTGGTGGGAAGTGGTGGATAATAAGGGATGCTTTCCAAATAGAGCCAGAGGTTAGGAAATTTATACTGGACCTAGGATTTTAACATACATGTACAAATTGCTTACTGTGACTCTGTGCATATATGGTCTATCCCCAAAGTAATTTAGGAAATTTGAAGTGTAATATAGGGATTGCAAATAACAGAGACATGATTGGGACACAAACATGCTATGATACATCAACATATCATGTTGGTTACATTGATGTATGTTGCATGTCTGTGTTGTCTCTGTTCATCTTTATGCAATCCGTATATTACGCTTGAAATTTCCAAAAATTGCTCACACATTCTTCACCTTGATATCATTAAAAGTGAAATCAACTTCAAATCGAAAGTGAAAATGAACAATAGCCTATATATGGTTTTCATTGGGGATAGACCCTATTTACTGAACTGAAGTGGCATATATGGATGCATGGGGAAGGTGTTAAAAGTCCTTTTTACTAATGTTCATCTTCCTGCTCTTCCTTTTTTCTTCCATTTCAACAAGTGTAACTCACTAACGTAGCATAAAATTAAGTTCTACAAGAATAGTGTATTATAATGGGGGCCACACAATCCTATATCTGACTAATGAAAGCTCCACTAAATAAGAAATTTTTATGACAGTGAAGTTTAGTACACCAATGTTCAATGTTGTGGTGAAGTAAGCAATGTAAATCATAACTTCAGGCAAGCATTACTGTATCTCACTAACAAAAGGTCCACTAAATGTGGAAATCTGTGTGATTATTCCTCCATTCTCTACAGCCTGTACTGTGGTCTAAACATACATGTATATACAGCCTCTAGGTTTAAAAAAATAGTAGAAAATAATTTACAGTAAAAATACATACATGTACATCCTCTAGGCTTAGAAAATTAAAAAAAAACACTGACCTCACACAACCCTCAAGCAACCTGCTTTGTGGTCACTGTGCCCATACAGGTTATGTACATGGCGCTTACTTTTTCACAAAACCATAGAGTCTCAGCTGGGAAGCCATTTGCCTCAAGCTAAGCAGCAACAGCTGAAGCATTGCATATGTTGTACAACCAAGCTATACACTTCCACAGTTCCTCTTTCTTTCACCATTGCAGGTAACAGTGTGGCATCTACACCAGTTCTCTGTTGAAAATTCAGGCATTCTGCCTCACATTTGTACACAGATTATTGGTGGTGGAGAGGATTCTAACCCCACTGCATTCTACACAGATATATTTGATATTAAGAAGACAAGCAAAATTCTTAAATCTCCTGTTCCATGGAGCCTATCATGGCTAGTGCTTTAATTTTAGTATTTGGTTTCTGTTGTTACATCTACAATATGTGATTTATAGGTATGTTGACCAGCATTACTAGTGAGATACCCAAAATTTATGAATACTGAAGCAGTTAGAGGTGATATGGGTTTAGAATCATTGAGGAGTTGAAGGGATAGAGCTAAATTGAAATGGTGGTGTAAAGTAGTATCAATGCCTGAGGATGGATACCCAAAGCAATTATTTAGTCGGGAATGTGAAACTAAGCCTCGTAGAGGTAGACAAAGGAAAGCATGGGAAAGAATGGTTGATGAACCCTTTGTGTCTTTAGGTTTCGAAAAGCAGGAGGGGAGAGAGTTCATTAGCTTCATTTTTGGCTCGTATGGAGGAGAGTATTAGTGAGAGGGAGGGTAGGCAGTTTGAGGAACGACTGAATAGTAAAGTAAGATATGTACAAAAGGTTTGGGAAGTAACTAGAATTTAAGAGGTATTTGCACGTGGTTGGTGATGCAGGAACTAGACTATTGTTTAAGTTCAGGTCACAAACACATGGCTTGAATGAAGAGTTAGGCAGACGTAGAGGTAGAGAAGAATATGCATTGTGTGGTGCTGAGAGTTAGTGTAGTTCATGTGTTGTGGGAGTGTTCAACCTATAGAACTATTAGAAGCACTTCTGTGGAGAAGCTTCGGGAGCTTTTAGGAGACAGATATGTTAATTTTGACAAGCATATGTATTAGGAAGTGAGCTTTGGGAATATGTTTTTGATGATTTACTCAGCCTAGTGAGGAGTATGTTGTAGATGTCTAGGATGCGCCTGTACGGTGATGACTCGTGCCCTAGTCAACTTCAGTCCTTGGCTGAGGATCTGCAGCTGGCTGGAGTTAGGGGCAAAGGGATTGTAAGTTGTTGAGGGAGGAACAAATGGTAAGGAAATGCCGGTATGTGATGGCTGTAGTGCTATGGCAGCTCCTTGAGTATTATTATTAAAGGTAGTAAGGTCAGGAAGGGTTATATACATGAATGCTTAAATACATGTTTACGTATCAGGCACACTACATAAAAGGTTAATGGATGACAGGTGTGGCAGTACAGGATATCCGTCAACCGTATGCTAGCTCTATACCACCCAGGGGTGCAAACCCAGGTGTATTATGTACAACTGTGTCACCTATGCATTAACAGTTACATAAGCCTATTAAATACAAACTTATTGGCAAGTGGAGCGAGCCCACCTAGTTGTACAGCTGGCACGTGAATATATATATATCTGACGATTTGGCCCCACGTATAAACGGTGTATTGCATATGGGACCCGCGAGGCTCGGAGACTGCCCGCATGCAACACGCAAACGTAAACAGCCCTGCCTCTTCCACTCGCCATCAATGCATAGCATTCAACTAGTACAATGTATGTATACATCACACCACAGTATCTTCCCTTATCATAATTGCAGGCACTCACTCCTCATTGACTGTGTGGTAGCGTCGTAGTATGTCACAGCTTTATATAAGAGCTGTTGTCTTGTTGTATTTACAGGATTGAATGTCCAAATGAGAACAATACTCTCACCCTTCTCTCACTCTTTCCGTCTCCCTCATATCTACCTTCTGGTATTCATTCTAGTTCCATGAGCCTGTTTTCTCTGTCTACAGAGTGGTGTGTTAGTTACCACTACCACGTGAGTTTTGTTTGTGACAACTAGAGATCACAGGTTCAGAAGCCAACTGCTCCACATTTTACCATATCTGCATCCTTGTTGTGCAATTACTAAGCTTACTCTCCCATATACACCTAATGAATAGAGATATATATGAACCTGTGGGTCACATATTTTTGCCCCCATGGAGGTCCGCATAGTACAAAAACAGAGAGCTAGATTAATTGTATCCCCTTATCCCATAGACCACAACATTATACTACTTAATGACTTGTATCCACACCACCTCATGTATTCAGACATTCTGTCCCTCTAACTCAGAAGGATAAACAAGGCAAACACAACACAACAGGCAAAGTGATGCAGCAATCTCACGCAAGGCAGTCATTTTCACCTTTGGTGAAACTCAAACCCACAACATTCACATTCTAGGCAATACTCTTACTAACTGAGCTACTGGGCCAGCTTAGCTCTACATGTAAATAGCTGGGCTAAATGCCTAAATGACATACAGCAAAGTGTAAAATACTGATGACTCTTCTGAGTATTGTACACTATACATGCGATAATATGGATGTTGAGAACAAATCTGCTGGCAAACAATGAAACATCCGAATTCATGATCCCCTGCTTCATGCAATGAAACCCTTGGACAACTGCATGCACTTTGCATCTCTATTCCGCTTTGTAGGATGAATTGCCATCCACATTGCTGAATTTGGCAGTAGTGAAGGGTGAGGTTAGAGTGGTGCCTGTGGCGATGGAGGAGGACTGTCAGGAAGAGGGGTTCCGTTTCTGGGAGAACCCTATACTTCTCAAACAAGGAGATGCAGGTTATAGCATAACCACTGTAGACATGAAGCAGCACTAGTGTTACAAGTATAGGAGCATGTACATGTCTTGCTTTATATTATAGTGGATAGGTGTTAGCATGTTTTGAAGATTCTATAGCAGTTACAAGAGATTGCAAATAATGGCAGTAGAATGGCTTGGAATGTCTAGTCAATTATATAGTGCAGTATACATTGAGTGATTGTGCAATGTTTAAAAAATTCTATGTTATATTTATATAGTGCTGTTTGATCATCATTACTGGAGTTATGAAGTGGAGACTTGGAGCAACTACTCCATTACAATCACCTCATCACTTCTCCCCTCTTCTGAACAAACATGAATGTCATTTTGCATATATATACTGTTAAAATATGCATGAATTGCAACACTAGAAACATAGATTGTGCATGTTGCTGCACATAAAGTGATGAAAAGCATGCAGTCTGACAATGAATTGTTTTGTGAACCATTAACGACAGCCCTCTGTTGAGGAACACTGTACCTCCATCTGGAGAAAGAAAGGAAAATCTAGTCCTCCGGGATTATGTACATGGAATAATGTTTGCTGATATAGTAGCAAGCTCATTCTTAATCTACATGTATATATATACAAGTAAATAAAAATTTAGGAAATTTGAAAGGAAATATAGGGATTGCATAAAAAGGAACGGAGACAAGATTGGGACACAGACATGTCATGCATGAAATATCAACGTAACATTACGGGTACATAGATATATCATAACACTGGTGCTACCCACAGTGGAACTACATAACTCTGCAAAGTTTCATGTTTATAAGTGCTATAGTTAGTGAGGTACACCTGTTGAAACGGAAGAAGAAGAAGAATGAGAATTGGTGAAAGGGACTTTTAATATTTAACACCTTTCCCATGCAGTGAATTATGCCATTTTTAATCAGAGTTAGTTGCTAGGTATAGTTACATATTCATGTTAACAGAAGTCCAGTAGGTAGCAAACTGAAAGTGAAAATGATGAAAACCTTATATATGGTTTTAAATGGTAATAGACCATAGCAATCCCTATATACACAGTACTACCATACTGTGTGATACAATGTATATATATGTACGCTAGACTGGAGGATCTTTTGCACCTTCTCAGATGATACACTAGTAGTCACCGGTTCACTTTTATGATTAGCACACTTTCTTCGGATCTTGATAACTTTCTTAGTGGTAGCTACTGTATTAGTCTTGGTACCAGTGCTTTCTGTGGCCAAATCATTCAAAGATGTGTTGGCTATGAGGTGACACACTTCTTCAGGTCTCTTGGTGGCGGGAACATCGCTCTCATCTTCATTGTCATGTTTCCTAGAGTTAACAGACAGATGAACATCATTATACACTCAACTCATAATGGGATCACAAAGCAGTACTTCACTTTCAGCATCACACATGCAAACATGTCATGTACACAATGTATAGTATAGAAACTACAAATTGTCCTATCTACCTGCAATTTTCACAACTGTGTATAATAGACACTCTACAATTTGTGGTATACCGGCAGTCAAAGTACAAGTACTAGGTAACTGGGGGCGAGTGAGAGTGAACCCACCTACATCTAGTCATACATTGAATACAGATGGTGTGCAGGTCCCCACAGGGTCCCATAATTTAAGTGTATGCATGGATAACGATTCAATATAGACTGAATGACTATATAGATGGGCTCACTTCCATGCCGCCAATTTATGTTGAATGAATGACTGGGAAATGCTTTTGTTAAGGGTCCAATATGTGTCTTTACTAACTGTAGCACTGATACTTTGTGGAGAAACCAAGTTCTCTGATCCAGTGAACAATGTCATATTAAACAATGCAGGAAATCAATGTGTACACTTATACAGTTAAATACAAGTGTATATATTAATTCCCAGATGAACAATGAAAATAAACAGGAAAAATGGATGTATTACAGAGGAATATTGTGGAGCTTATCTGTGGAATGTTACATGCATGGCCTAATGTGATCAACATAACATTGTAGCCACCCTACTTTTCCTAGATTGCACATATTAAGGAATGGCCTAATGTGATCAACATAACATTGCAGCCACCCCTAGACAATGTAAGTGCAAGTATTTGTATCACAATGTCCCTACAGTCTAGCAAGTTATCTGACTAAGCAATGATTCTTCTGATGGCTCCGACTGACTTGCAGTCACAGGGTGAGGGTAATGTGTTTTTTATTGAACAAACAGCTTAGGTACAACAAGTCATGTACTTGACAAAAGAGTGTGTAGTATATGTAAAGTGTTGAATAGATCTACATGTATGTGTATGTGTATTTGTAGTAAACACTGTATACTTGAGACAGATCAAATGTTGTTATATATAACTAAGAAAACAGTCAGTGTTAGGTATTATCACTTAACTAATAACTAATAACAGTGGAAGGTTTATATACACGTAGCTATTACGGAAAGCATGCCATGCAAGTGTACACAGAAATTAACTACGAATCATGCACGTTACAGTTAATGATCTAGTTTGTATCCATTATTCTGCGTGGATTATCATGAGCTACCTTGTAGAGCAAGACAACAGTGGAGTTACTGGCACTCACTAACTCCTTAGAGTGAATGCCGAAATGGATCCCCCTTGTACCGTGCCAAACTCCAGTCCCCACTTATACTATGCTTTACTATTATCTGGAAAAAATGTCTCAAGTTTTAAACACTTACCCCTGTATACATACTTGTACATGTAAAGTAATGCATCACGATTCAGGCACTTTTGAAGATGACTCAAACCCACAACACAATTCTCCTATGTGTATGCTGTGGGTACATACACACACTCTTCTGTCCATGTGAAATAAGCGTGTCCTTTACATACATACATACATGTACAGTGTAGTGGTAGATATTATACGTTAGACAAGTACATTATAACAGAGTGGCTCCACCTCTTTCTCAATTGGGTTGAATCCCAGCTTTTACTAGAGCTTATCCAGGTTTCATGATTGTAATCAACCACCATTGGTACTTCATTTTTCACTCCTCTTCTCCTCCTCCAGAAGCTACTCCTCTGTGGTTTTGGACTCACATGTTTTCGAAACAGGTAAAAGAGCCGCTCTCTACTCAGTTCTCGATCTGTAATTACAATCTTCATCTCTGAGAGATGGTCTACAATTGTCTGGTTGCTCATAAGCTCCGGGTGTTGCAAATCTTCGCTTCTAGAGCGGTTATACGTGCTTTTGTTAGTCTTCGTAAGCTCTGCGACATCCATGTGGTCGATACAGAGCACCTTTTCTTTTTGTCGACACTTTCCCCAAGATCTGCGTTTAGCAGGGCCACTCCTCTCTTTCGCAGCCATGGTCGCTCACCTAGTCTTGGAGTACGCATGCGCTTCAGCTCAAGCTACGCACGTGCCTCCTTTTCCGACCACGTTTTTTCAATCGAGATGGGATTTGAGAAGGTGGGTCGTCATTTTGTATCCTGCTGTTAGTAACTGCAGAGCGTGTCTGTTTCTATATCCCCAGCAAATCCTCATAGACGGGTCAGGACACCTCCTTGGTCGTTTGGCGTCCGTGGTAGCCAAAGCCATCCTTCAAGGTTAGTTAGAGCAGTATTGAGGGTCATTGGCATGTTTTACGTGATGTGGTGCCTTCCGTGCACGATGGGTCTATTGGTAGTCTCTCCGGCTCCTTCCAATTGTGGGTTTAGTTTCTCTGCTGTAACTAGACAGGAATTCACGAAAATGTGGACAAAAAAGGATATACATATGGATGTGATGTAGAAGTTATACGCAGGTTGCTAACTGCTTTAGTCAGAAGTTGGACATGAACATGCAGGAAAAGACGTGGGCTGAGCTAAGTGTTGCTAACATGGTGTGTATCGTAAGTATATTTTGGAATGGTGTGTAACTTATGTGTGCCAAAGTCAGCCAATGGCTTGTAAACTGGTCCCATGTGATTAGGAAATAGCTGATGAGGAATCTCTGAGGGTCAAATGCTACATTAAGTACTAGATTTAAAGGAAATGCATGGTTTTCAAAAGGTTGACATTCACCAAGTTGGAGTGGTATACAGGTGAGTCTTCTCAAATGAGAGATGCCAGTACAGCAACAGATCACATATATGCATCTGATACCCACAAATTGTGTTGTTGCCTGGTAGAGTAACAGATCAAAGGCTAAAGTGTGCCAACATATATGTGGCACACTTTTTACATCACTAATTACATAAGGCTAGTAAGGGAGTGGTTAGGGGCTGGGAAACCATAGAAATGGCAGCAAATTAGTTGTTACATGCCCCCCCCCATGGCACAATTATGATGTAATCCCTCGGGCTGTACATCATAACTGCCAACATATCCTGTGTGGCACTCCGGGCCCATGCAACAACTAATACTAGAGGATACTAGCACGAGTCCTTCCAGTGTGCTAAATATGAAATATGTAGTGGTACTTTTACTATTACTTATCGGTTTTCCTTAATTTCTGTGAAGAGACTAATTTTGTTTTCATCTTTCTGGTTTATAGGACAAAGGATTGTTTTAGTTCGCTGTGAGGAGATCAACATCAGTGGAAGCTTCTACCGCAACAAATGTAATTGCTATAATGTGTGTGTCTGCTATGTATGTATTACATACATGTATATGCGGTGACTGGTTTAAAATATGTACCCCCAGAGAAGAAGTCCAGTGTATGCTCTTCATAGCTTGTACAATCCAATGTATTTATACTGTATGGATATTGCTCTTAGTGTCTTCAGCTGAAACCATACTTTATAAGCATGCACATATATGCAGTTCATGTAGGCATGTGCATGTAATGAGGACACTTCACATGCATAGACCATTCTTCATTTTCAAATATACCTCTGCTTTTCTCAGTGAAATACCTCAAGTTTCTAAAACTTCGCTGCAATGTAAAGCCATCACGTGGCCCCTTCCATTTCCGAGCACCAAGTCGCATTTTCTGGCGCACAGTAAGAGGTATGATCCCTCACAAGACAAAAAGAGGGTCTGAGGCACTGAACAGGTTGAAGGTGTTTGAGGGTATACCTGCTCCATATGACAAGAAAAAGAGGATGGTTGTTCCCTGTGCACTCCGTGTGCTACGTTTGAAGCCTGGAAGGAAGGTATGTACCGAGAACTACATCAGGGATTTTAATTTCAGGGGGAAAAAACCAGGACTTCCTAAAATTGAGGGGGAGGGTAAGCCTTGTGTCGAGACTGCCTTGTGTTATGTGACTTGGAAATATGAGAATTGATCATAGCCCATCTCGTGCCATGCATCGTTATATTATTACCTTGTATGGCTGTAACATCTATTTAATGATTGCCTGCTCCTTATAGCGTAAATTGTATAGCCAGTGATTTAAGATGTCACTCAGCCTACTCCTGTGTTTAGCCTGAAATCTTGCATCCCTCCATACTCACTACAAATAGTGCACATAGATTTATCAGGGATACAGGATTTTATTATAGCTTTATGCAATTAGTACTGTAGTTGACTACATGATGCTGTAGAAGCAGGATTATTTGTAAACAGATTGCATGGATTAGATTTCCTGTTGCTGTGTCATGACCAGTTCTGGTACTCCCACCGGCAGTTCAAGAATTGATGTGTGCAAAGGCAGTGTATTTTAGCTCATTAGTGGTCTAGTCTCTATGACACCTACTGTGTTTGCACTACTGTCAGGGAGTCGGGAGTCTCTATGTAGGGAAGCAACTTCAAATGATTCGGCTGTGTTGTGTTGCCTATTCACGTGCTATATTGTCTTTATATGCAGTACTGTGTCCTGGGGAGGCTATCTCATGAGGTTGGATGGAAATACCAGGTCAGCTCCAAACAGCATGCTGTTACATTTGCATCACAATAAGAAACATGGTTTGCATTGCATGCAGTCAGTATATTTTGCTGTCTTTAGAATGATTAGATCACTATCTATAAAACCCATGTTACTTGATAGTACTTGTGCTGTATGTAATACTGTCATCAATACACCTGTCATTACCCCTGCCACATCGATGAAACTATGCATACGGATTGCCTAGTTAAGTGGATAACCCGATAGAGATCAGTGAGCTCGGACAGATATATTCATGTAACATACACAATTCACTAGATCATTTTGGAGAAGGGCTACTTATTTGTGCATTCTGTACATGCACGTACATTTATACGAGAATTTAAGGCTCACATTCCTGGCTGGTTTGTACCTTGAGTGTGCTATACTCTCGTTACAGTATATATACATGTACAGGTACATGTACTGTCATCGTTTCACTGAACTGCTGTAATGGTGGGCAGCTTCAGGTACAGATGTACAGACATAAGTCAATAAGCCCCCTCTTTCCTTCATCCGGTAATTCCACATATCAGCTTTATCCCACTAGCAATGAAACCATGAATGTGGTGCTATTGTGAGCTGCTATAAGCTCAATGTTGGAATCTTCTTCCACACACTGTGCAGCCTGTAGTAGCTATAATGCTCACTTTATACGTACTTGTATGTGTACATGAAATATATATGTGTGAGCAAAGAGCGAAAAAAGGAAGAAAGGAAAAACACAACATATATACGTACCTACACACAAAACATAGGACACCTGGATGCCCAGCCTTGAGAACTGGGACAGGACATGTATAGTTGGACCTGTGCAATGTAGGTAATGTATGTATGCAATACATCTATGAACGTTAGTCTTTCATGTTTACAGGAAGTAGTGAAGACCCTAGAGGAGAAGAGAAAAGCTCGAGCTACTGAATGGTACCAGCAAAAGAAACGTATTATGGTAAGGATATGTAATCAGTATAACACCACAATGGATTTGCACATGTCAGTGGCACTGGCATTGTGGTGGAACCTTCTACACAGTGTAGTAGCCTCTTCCCCCAAATAATCAGCATGTTAAGCATGTAAAAAATCTTGTTTAAGGAGGGGCATACATCCCAAGGAACTGATCCTGATGCTTGCATGGGTTTTTATGTACAAAACCAAGAACATGTGTTGGTAAACTGCTCTTTACACGTGGCATGAGCGCAGACATATGCCCCCCCCCCCCCCCCCCCCCCCCACATGATGTTTTAGAACCTGTTGCTAGAACGTTTTCACGGAGTCTCTGATCTTATGTATACATTTGCTCTTATTTCCTCCTCTGTATTTCCCTCAGCGTCTAAAAATGAAAGCAGCAAAAGAATGTGCACCCAAGCTACAGAAGATCAATGAACAGCTCTCTGAAATGGGCTATGCATAGAACTTTCATGTTTGGAACATTGACATACACTTGTACATAATTTTAAAAAGATCAACACCAAATGTTGAAGTAAGGCAGGCTGTGCCTACGTGTGTGTTAAGACCATACCAGGTCCTCTCTCTCCGCACGGAATATTAACTTTGACTTTCGATCCCCGTCACGACACGCGGGGGGAGGGGGGGCGGCGCGGGGCTATGTACTGTAACCGTTTCTTCTCGGCCTGGGAACGAGGCTCTGCTCGTCACCGTGCGCGGTGCGCAGCTCTCACGTGGGTGCGCGTGTATTAGAAAAAGGGCAAATGGAAGAAGTGTTTCCAAGTGAGTGTTATTACATGTATTTGCCATTGACATTGGTCCAGTACCGTTTGTTCATGCGTAGAAGTGCGTGTAATGCTTTATTGTGAGCCATGACTATAACCTAAACCGATATCTGAGGAGGCAACTGTTACGCCTGGAATTTTCCCCTGATGTCTTTTGATTCGTGTAGAGGCTAGGGCTAGGTTAGAGCTAGAGCCAGCATGATGGGGGCAAGTGTTAAGAACGACATCTCCGAATTGGCGGCCTGGCGGACCCATGTTGAATATCCGGAGGTGTCGTTGCATGGTGTTGGTTTATTCAGTGTCAGGATTATGAATTACATGGTGCTATATATTACCATGCTGTTGGATAGTGCTGCAACCTGTGAAACATCTTGCTCTTATCTTAGGTTGGGAACTACCACCAAAATCTGTGGTGGAAATATATTTTGGGAATGGCTACGTGTGTGAAAAAATTTGAAGAGGAAATATAGGGTTTGCATAAAAAAGGAACAGACACAAGGTTGACATGTTACATTATTAGGCCATATAAAATAGCTTACTTGATACTCATCCCCGTCTGTCTCAGCCTGCCCCAAAAGTTACTCATGCAACGACACATCACGTGCTATATTGGCTGTGGTATTTGTTATCCTCCAAATACAAGTCGGCCCAAGGTTTGAAATCGTGGTATGGGTGCATTATAAACAAATCGTATACACTGTTTGATGTTGTCTGTACAAATGTAGCGGCAAACTAGGTGGACAGACATATATATACAGGGTTTTATCTATGGGGGGTCAGGGGTGAAGCTTCCCCTACGCCAAAACAGCCCATCTTCCTCAGAGATTTTATCACAACGTTGTTGTATTACAAGATTTACATTGTTTACAGAGATTTTACCACAATGTTTATCATTGAGGTATTAAACTATACTATCATACAAAATTTAACATTTACAATGTAGCAGGGCTTTCATTAGTCAGATATAGGATTGTGTGGCCCCCATTAATAATACATGGCTGAGGCTATTTTTGTTTATTTTACAAGAAGTACATTGTTTACAAATTTTTAACATGACGATGCACTACCCACAGTGGAACGACATCACTGTACCAAGTTTCATGTTTAGGTGTGTTACCGTTAGTGAGTTATGCCTGTTAAAGCAAGCAGAAGAAGATGAAGAATTTACAAAATAGACTTTTGTTAAGTTAACACCTTTCTCATCCATCAAATTATACCATTTGTTAGTTTCTGGGTATAGTTACACATTCATGTTAACAAAAGTCCAGTAGGTAGTAAACTGAAAGTGAAAGTGATGAAAAACCTGATACATGGTTTTCAATGGGGATAGACCATAGCAATCCCTATATACACAGTACACAGTACTACTATACTGTGTGATAATGGGTGAGCTGGAGTAAAACTTTGCAAGTCAATTGGATGCCCATTATGACCTTCAAACTTTTGATCTCAAAATAACTGCAAACTTACCGAGGATATGTAGTTTTCATGATACCTACACGTATCTACAGAAATATAATCCTGCATACCAAGCTGCAGGTGGGATCACTCCTGCTTGCCCAATGAATTGAGTCACCTACATGTATTTAGTGGTTCTGTAGTGGTTATGTGAATATACATGTATTAGAACATGTGTGAGAATAGGCATAATATGCAGTATAAGCTCTCATGATTTGTTTTTTATTGCTTAGGGTACCCATATTCTGTTGCATCACTACGCCGCACTATCTGGTATCTATTCAGCAGACATGGAGGCTTTGTGAACGCCATTGTATTGATTACATTGATGGTGGGAGTAGTACATGTTTGTGTTCAAAATGACATAATCAATTTAGTGAATAAGGACATATATAAACTAGCATATAGATCCACCTGGATTGTGAGTTTCTCTGTGTCTGCTTTATGCTGCTATTACTATGTCAAACTGGTGTTCAACTTCCGGCTAAGACTGCTATATGAACAGTGTCAACGGTGTGGTGCTTTGTTAGTGGTGCAAGTTATGGTGGCTCTTATCTGTCTTGCTGGGGTTTCCACATATAGTCTGGTACAGCAAATGCAACTTATTGGTTCAGAGGCTCAAGGTAGAGACCTACCTCTGTTGTGGAAGACTGTGTTTATAACCACCACATTTGCTGGAGTGTTACAGAGACTTCTTGCTAGTAAGCCTTGTGTGTATGTGTGTGTGTTTACACTTACATCTGTGTCTGAGTTATTTACATGTTCAGACTACAAGACACATTCTGTCTTGTTCTATAATAATCCATGTGTGCTAACTTTCTCTTGCTCAGCCATTTTCACATGCCTTGCTCTACCAGTTGCAAAGAGATGGGTGTGTGAAATGAATCCGGAAGTTAAGTCAACACTGCTGGAACTTCTACCTTGGAAAGTGTTCCTTTTTCTGAATCGCAACATTTTGTTTACACTCTCTGAAACTTCACTTGAATCATACAATGACACTGTTTACATTTTGAACATTGGATTTCGTGGATTTTGTTTGATTTGGCTTCTCTTTGTGGTTCTTTATGTGGGTTATGACTTTGCTATACCATGCAAGTGTGACAGTCAGTCACAAGGGAGAAGAGAGCTAGCTGGAGTGTATAGAACAAATTTGAACTACCCATCTAAGTCACAAGTGGTAACCGGTTTGTCACCAAGACATTATGCACTTCGTTACAAAGTTTTTTCACCAACTGGAGAGGTTGACAGGGAGACTAAAGCTCGAATAAAAAGCAATATGATGATACATGAGCAATATCGGATCCTCCTTTCTCAGCTGGACTAAAAGATTTCGTACAATGTTTTGTATGTGTACTTTGTTATGTGCATTAGGTTCTTGTGTTGCAGGGCATTGTTAGGGAGTAATTCGCAAATCATAGAGAAGGTATTGTGTTAGGTGATAACTATACCCATGTCTTGATAAAGTGACACTACATTTATCATCTGATCCACTGTACATGCATGTATGTGGTGACTTGAAATGAGCTGAGTCATACATTGCAGGGGTGGTACATCACAAGTAAATCCATCTCTAGAGTGTATAGCTTATCTTACATAGTGACAAATCCGAACAGGTTCTTAGTTTGGTATTATTGGTGGAGCTGAGTCACAAATTGCTCTTCATGTCTTCATGTCTTTACAATTTAAACACAATGTAGCACAGTGAAATGAAAGGCTGTTGATGTATATCAAGAGGTGGTAATGTGAGTTGTTAGATTGAGTATATATGAATTAAAGCATGGCAATTTAGAAATTGAATTGATGCTATCCTGTGCAATGTACATTGACCAACAGAGTTTATCTTTCCTGCATGTGAACTTCAAATAAGATAGGTGTGTAAAGAATGCTAGCAACGTCTACACGTAATTTCTAATTCTCAGATATATACCTCTGTACTGCCCTATGCAACTGTATACACCCTTTGTCATATATGTCCAGTAACCCACAGTAGTGATCAGCTCTGCAGAACAATATATTAGACAGTAAATCTTTCTGGCTACTATTCATGTGGACTTCTTTAGTGCAACATGAAATAGTTTTTTTTTGAAATTGCAAACTGTTCACTTCAATGAGGGAGGCTCAAATTGCTACAGATGTGCAACTGCCTTGGAGAAGTTCTTCAATGGAAAATGAGGGATGTAGGACTATGGAAAGAACCAAGTCCCTATTGTTACTTTTTTGGGTTGGGTATGTTTATGTGCTGTGTTTTAACTTGAGCATCTAAATGTGTGGGGTGGATCTAAATTAGATTTATGATTGTCTGGGTGGATCAAATTAATCTCACATGTTAGTGTTTTGATTTTGACATCATTTTAAACTTTCATTTTGCTACCTGCTTGTAAAGTTGTAGTAGTTACAAATGTATGGTATCATGACATACTGTTCATGAATAAAATAGTAAATGCAACTGCCAGTTGTATGCTTATGACACAGCAAAAGTAGCCATGAATATTTCTCGGAGTATGCCTTCCTTGGAGAGTTGTGTATATTAGCAAGAGTATGTATTAGGATGGTATCACAAGTTTTGTAAACTTATAGCTATTGACTAAAGTAGCAATGTCTGAGGAGTACGAACCTCTTCCTCTACGGCACCCAAGAGACAGTCCGAAGGAAATCTTTCAAGAGATGGAACAGTGAGAAAGATAAACATCCAACTGAAAAGGAGAAGAAAAGCTTGTAAGGTTCATTGAATGGTTGAAACGTCTCCTGGCTGAAGTCAAAAGTAAACTCTTGAGGTTGATGATTGACATAGATGAGAAGACATTGGGTGTAAGAAAAGCCTTCAGTTGGTTATTGAGTTCCCAACAGATTTGCACCTAGGTGATCATGCACATAGTTGTGGAACCACATGATTGTAACTGATGTGTATCTAGGTGGATCTGGATGTGATGTAATCTGTCCTTGCAAGCCTCAAGATACACTCCGTTGTAGCAATCCCCAAGAGAGAATCAGATTTCTTCAGTTTAATGGATCTTTACTATGGGCCACCACCAGTGTGAAATGAAATCTGGGAATTCCCTATGACTTGGGATTCTGTCCGAAAAGTTGTTCGATTCAATCACAATGAAAATTTAGATTTACCTTGTTATGGATATTTTATCACATTGTTAATCATTGGGGTATTAAGCTATACCATCACACCAATTCCACATTTAGCAGAGCTTTGTTAGTGACAGATATATGCAAATCCTTGCCTGAGGCTATTTGTTGTTGCATTACAAGATTTACGAGATTTTATCACATTGATCGTTGGGGTATTAAACTCGACTATTTGAGTATTAATTGTAACATGTGTAACCTACATATACTTTGGTTAATTGTATATCTCCAATGATGTCCCATTCTGCTCTTGCTTTACAATTCTGCTGCCATTCAGCTGCAGCATGCTTGCATAACACTGAGAAGTCAATTCTAGCTAGGCTACTTCGCCTATAGAGCAGTGGGCTGACAACCTGCAAATCCTGCCTAAAATCATATCCCTTTGATATCAGTGTGTAAATTATCTCATAAAAATGAGGTGCAACATCGTACATGTAAAAATAACTGCTTTGGGCGAGTTGTGTTGTGTTGCTTTGTCTGATTATTGTGTTGCCTTGCCCTTGTCTTTCTAAGCATCTCATGGATGAAGTCATGTGTATACTTGGTTTGGTGTTTGGCGTCGTTGCTGGTTTAATTACAGCAGCCTTCTCCTTTATACTAACTTTGAATACACCTGTTTATCAGGTGCTTTGAATTGTATGTGTGATTTGACCCCAGCCAGCTAAGCTGCGTTGGTAGCTCAGTTGGTAAGAGCATTGCCTAGAAAGCGCATGGTTGTGGGTTTGAGTCCCACTCGAGGCAGCTAATTTTTCTTTGAAAAATAAACTGTTTTGGGGGAGTTGTGTTGTGTTGCCTTGCCTTGTCTTTTTAAGCGTCATGTAGCTCCAGAAGTCAGCAATATACAATGATGCAGAGCATGGTATAACTACATGTATATACAGTGAAGGTTCAAAATCACCATATCCAGTGTACAAATTAGGTTCTCATGTATAGGCAACATTTGGCAGTGAGTGATGGAAAACAGAATGAACATTGCAAACAGTATTGTGGAGAGGCTGAGATGTATGCTAGAGTTACTGTACATTGCATGCAGATGACAGTTGTGCAGCAAAATGCTCTGAAATTGTACTTCTGAGTCCTTCTATTTTCTTTCTGAGCCTTTTGATCTGATCTAGTCGTGACTCTAGTCCACTATCCACTGATAATTCCATATCTGGTGACAGAGTTTGGCCTGGAGAGCATACACAATCAATCATGATATCTGTATACATGTATGTACAACACAAGATGGCCTGGTTGAGTCATGCAACACAGTAAAGCAGCTCAACTGAACTCAGTTGCATAACAAAGGTGTTAGTTGTACACATGAGCACTCACTCTCAGAGCCAAAGAGCATGGCTGCTGTTGGTTCTTGCCCTTCCAACAGTGACATGGAGAGACTAACGAGAGATTCAAACTCTTCCACACACCGATTCAACTGTACACATGATATAATGGATGCAAATGGATCTATTACACACCCAATTACATGTATGTCTGCAATGGACATATGTATCTTATAAATACTAGAGCTATTCCCTACATGTAGTCTTCATAAAAACTTCAATTTCAAAATACAAAACTTAATGACCATTGTTCTGTTTTCAGTATAGGAAGCTAGGTCATAGTCTATATAGAAAGCATGTGTACACCCCCCCCCCCCCCCCCCCCCACACACACACACACACACACACGAATGAATGAATGAATGAGGATACTAGATACACAGTCTAAAGAACACCTACAAGACAGTGCTATTGAACATTCCTTACATGTACAGGTATACCTCAATGCCAAGTTGTTGTGCAGCAGAACTCTGAGCCTCAGTTAAGGAGCTTGAGACCTTTAGAGCCTGTTAGAATATAGACAGAGGGATACATGACCAGCAATACTTGAACCCGCTCACAGTAAACTCATGTATCGTTTACATGTACATGTACATGTTGTTCCAACACTTGGGAAACAAGAAACATGTCTCATCTCTAATAGTTTTGAGTGCTCACGCACATGTACATTACTTAGTTTTAAGTTTGAGTTTACGTGTTTAACAAGTAGATACACCCTTTGCTTGCTCTGCCTTGATTTACATGTATACATTTGTATATTGGCCCAACCAGCTGAGCTGCCAGCTGACAAGAGCATTGCCTGGAATGTGAGTATCATATCTCAACCCCTTTGGTTGCTGATAACCCCCTATAGCATTATCAGCAACCACCTTGGGTAAATTCCCCATTATACATACACTGACTATCCAGAGTAGAGCCTACACTTGTACACATACATGTACATATACAGTGGATGAATGCACCTCTGTTGTTGATTCCTGGAGAGAGAGGTTTCTCTCTAGTAAACCTTGGTTTTGGGACACCAGCTAAAGATACAGGGAGGGAAGAACACACAAAGAATGTATTTGTGCATATGCACTGGTCATAAAAAGTGTGTATAGGAACACACAGCAACACTTACATCTTTTATTGAGCTTTTCAGTGCTCCTATGGTTCCCTGGCTAAATTGGAGTTCAGTGTTAAGTGCCATCATAGCATCCTATAGACATGGGATTACTGTAAATTCCCACTATATATACATGTACATGTATATGCATTAAACATGCACAACATAAGCAAACACATGTAGTGAAAACTGCACATGTATATACAATGCATGCACAAACACCTGCATTTATACACTTATATAATTGTTATGCACTAACTGAATTTTTGGTAAGTTGAGTCTCAAGTGCCCTTGCTCTCTTAGCCAGGCTCTTGTATTGGCCGCGCAGTTTGGCAGTGGCCTCCATAAACCTAACACGATGTCTTTCTCGCATGGCTTGTAGTTCTTGTCTGCAGCGCCGCTCTGCCTCTACCACCACCTGGGCAACAGTACATACACACAATTTTAGCACTTGACTGAATGTGTTTTGCTTATAATAGCGAAAAGGGCCTGTTCAGCCTTGGGAGTTTGATTCCTGATCCACAATAAACATTCTGTATATGCTTATAATAATACACAGTGCTCAAGTGCACAAGATGACCTACATAAACAACTACACATACATGAACATGTACATGTACATGTACACATATACAGTCACCTTTTGCAAATGTGTACACTCTTGCTTTAACTTTCCGGTTTCTGGTTCCATTACAGCTAGGGACTGTTTATGAGATTCCAACTTCAGTCTGTATGAAACATGTACTCAGTAGATCTACTGATATACACTTTTGAATTCAGATGATCAATATTAAGTGAATACATGTATATACAATGTACATGTACTCATGGCACATGACAATCAACACAATACCAATACGGTCACAATACTCATAGTCAATGATGTAATAGTATGAGTTTTGGTGTATAACAATAACTTGATCATACTGAGTTGTGCCGAGGATTTGCACTTCATTCCCACATCCCTTTACACTTTTTGAGCTGCCTCGAACAGGATTCATGTCCCGTATTTTAGGGTATGCACGTCACTGTTATCATCCAATTTTTTTGTACTCCTTGATTAGCACTTTGCCTATATAATCCCTCCCCTATTTTAGGGTATGCATGTCACTATGGTTACATGCCATCATCCATTTCTTATCACTTTTATCCTTCACGGAAATGTACTCATGTACACTCATTGTCAATAATTAAGAAGCTACTACTACACATATGCACGTGTGGATATGCAACATCCTTGTACATGCTTTATATGTATATATATTGTTTCATGCACATTGTGCTCTAGCTACACAGTCATACTGGTGTCCTATTAACTCCACCCACATGCAGTAACAGCATTTGGTATTTAGTAACACAGGTACATGTACATGTACACGACCCTGCATGTCTCAACAAACACATTTACATGTACATGTATATATATAGATGTAAACATAGCACATGTAACTACAGACATGCGCATGTACAATGTATATGAAATACACCTTGTGTCTTCCAGCTCTTTCTTCACACCTTCTAGTGACTGGGCCAGGAGATCCTACATTTAAATGTCATGCATGTACATGTATTAGCAGGTACAACCAGAGCAGTGCAGTATGTAATAATATGCAGAAACACATGCTTATATGGATTTTGATGAACATAATTATGTGTATGTATACAAATGTGGCCCAAGAATGGATGAACCACTCAATGTGCATGCGCAACTTAAATTTTACATGTATATGCGTGCATATTAATTCACTTAACTTACTTTAGATTTAATTTCATCAAGGGCATTCTTCAGAGCAGTGTCTTTTTCTGACAGATCTTTACTTAACTTTTCAAATTGTACACGCAGTTCCCGTCCCTATAAAATGATTTACAGCTGTTATACATTATGTGGATACATATATACATGTATATATATGCATGCATGTACCTACAATATGTATATGTATCGTGAAAATTGGTCTTGAGCACCAATGCACTAATGGTCAGATTTGGACACCCTAGTAACGTATTATGATGGTAAGTTATGTTCCTTAGATGAGGGAGGAAGAGATGGTAAGGATTTGCCTATATGTATATGTATGTGTGGCTCCCCCCATGACTGTGGGTACGTCGTCTATGACAATGGTGCTATATGGCAACTTCTTGAGTTATACTAATAATATTATACATGTACATGTATGCTGGATGTCACCACAGCCTAGGGTATAGGTGTACGGAGACATGACTCAGCACTGAAGAAGAAAGAATGTAAAGTTTGTTTGCAACTAGGCCTATAGTCTGCTGGCATACATGTGTATGAATCTTCCCGCTAATCTACTAAATGCTTACGTATGCCACTGCAATTATATATACTTAGCAGAGTCAACATGGCAAGAATAATGCAGAAATGCAAGTAAGAAGTACATTAAAGCAGGGTATACGTTCTATAAATCATGTATAAACACGTACAAGTGCAATTAATGTACATGTGTGTATCAATAAATCTTTTGGGGTCCACAGAATTCTCTTACTCTATGCACTTAGATACATGTATACTGCCTGATCATGAAAATAACAAATGTCACAAATTCAGACACTTGCACATGTGTACCTGCATTTCCAGAGCCTGGTGTTCCTCCATACTGGGCATGTGGCCCATATAGTCATTTAGTCTATCAATATGCTCTCTGCAGAGAAGGAACAGATATGCACCACTTGTACATATGCATGCATGTACATCTATACATGTATATATAAGTGAGTTTTGACATACAGTTCATGTACATTGTACGTGTACCTTAAAATAATTATCTATATAGCGGTTGGAGATCTGGTGCTAATAGTTGTGTATGTGTGTATTGGAACGGAGTCCTTGCATGTATACAGTAGAACCTTGGTTATCCGAACACCACTGGGCTCAATGAAAATAACTGAATTTGTTCAGATAAGTGAATCTATGCGCCTGTTCGCATTTGTGTGGTTATTGCGTGTAGGACGGCAGTTTCGACAATTATCATGTTTACAAGGCTATGTGAACTCCCTAAGCAGTGAAAGACTGCATTTTCCAACAACGCGTGCAGTTGCCTACGGTGTGCAAGCTGCAGGTTTGCGTATAACTTGTTCTAATTAAGTGAATTTACTTGTCAGCGCCTGTTTGGATAATTGACAGTTCGGATAATCGCGGTTTGGTTCTACTGTACTGTAATATGTACGTATACATGCACAACACTGATACTTACACATGGTGTTTGTTTGCTGCTTCTGCACCAGCTAACTTTTGCTGCAATTCTCTAATCATTTCTTGCTGTTTGCAAACCTGCATATGATAATATGTAGCTCTGCATAAAATTTAGGGAGTTTGAAGGGATTGCAAAAAAGAAATAAGTGTACTTATACTGACAGTTTTACTGCAACAACAACTTGGATTTAACCTTGACCATATTGATTCATTATGCGATGTAGTATGGCATGTTCATGTTGCAATCCTGTCTGTATATCTCAATCCCTACTTACACACAAGTAAATACAAAACTTTGAATGGAAATATAGGGATTACATACATGTAAAAGGAATAGAGACAAGATTGGGACACAGACATGTTGTGAGCATCCGTAGTTACTGTTGCTATAATCAATTAGACATGCTCGTCATCAGGAACTATGCAGTTTAGAAAGGCAAGGGCCCTCAGATTTCTAATCGCGTAGTTCCCTCCAACTCCATGTTTAACTTATATCATATAGGGATAGACTCATAGCAATCCCTATATACACAGTAGTACGTAGTGTGTGTGTAATGCTCATGTAAACCTATTATCTTCTCTTTTGAATGATGTGTAAAGCATTTACACATACATGTGTACATATACTGTACCTCATCCTGAAGACTGGCAACCTGTTGTTGAGCTTCATTAGAGGACTGCTCACGACCCCTCACAGCCTGGCACAGCTCATATTCTTTGTGGCTGTACACATAATGTGCAGAAGTGATATCACAGGTAATGTACATGTATGTTGATCTAACATGTGCATATATACATCTGTATGTTAGGGTGTATTGTAGTGCTTCACCTCTTCATTATGGTGTTTACATACCCATGCACATGTTTATACAGGTCATGAAAACAATGTACATGTACATGTATATACTTGGCATTTGTTTTCTTTAGCGGTATTTCAACTAATTATTCAACCAAAGCATCTCTACACGTATGTACATGTAGAGTATCACGGGTTTAAGTCCCGCCTGAGGCAGCTCATTTATCTTCGAAAATGTGACGTCTTGGGTGAGTTGCATTGTGTTGTGTTGCATTGCTTTGGGAGTCTTGGTCTTGTACATTCTCCACGTTCATACTAAGTTCGAGTTTTGCCTTGCTAGGTCCAGCCAGCTGAGGTGCTCTCACTAACTCAAGCTCCCAATGTTTTCCTGGGAAATCCTTCATTACTTCGGGAACAGACGATGTGCGTGGCTTATTGACCACGCCTCCAAAGGTACCGCATTGTAGCTAACACGTTTAGGAAGTGATATGACGTGTTTGAACCAACCAGAAAGCTGTAGATGCGTTGCTACGGTTTGAAATACCTTATTCGACCCATCAACGAGTTCTAAATTAGTTTTGTGTTGAGAGCAGGATTTTATGAACCCTCAGGCCCTTAGTAGCGTCCTCGCTATGTTCAGATGCTACAGCCCAGGGCCTTCGGGTTCATAAATCCTGTATTGTCACACTCTCAACACATAACATATATACATGTACATACATGTACATGTATATATACAACGTATATATATATACATGTATATATATATGTACTTACTTAAGTTTGCTGGATAGTGTGTGCAACTCCAAATTCCTTGATGATAGAGCTTCAGTCAGTTTTGCCCTAATAGAGGCATTCTCAGCCTCAAGAGCCTGGGGAGATGTGGAAAGGCAAGTGTGCTATACAGTAGAACCTCGGTTTTCTGAACACCTCTGGGCTCGATGAAATTTCCAGTGTGTGTTCTTCGGATAATCGAGGATTCGGATAATCGCGGTTCAGATAACAGAGGTTCTACTGTACCTATATACATGTATATACATGTACATGTTCATTACACTAAGGTTTATCGTGGGGGGGGGGCTTTTGCTCTCCCTTGAGATTGTCTTGTCCGCCCCCCTCTTAAAATTAAAGGTCACCATAACAATTGTACTTTGTGATTTACACTCCCCCCAGTCTTCCTACTCATAATTTAACCTCCCTTGAACAAAAACTTGAACTCTAATCTACATGATGACACACATTGCATGTTTACATTACCCCAAGCATACATTCCTTACCACCACTGTTGTTGATGTACACTGCACATTATGATGTATATACATGTATATGTAGATACTTTGCCTTGCTTTGTGTTGCTAGAGATTTAGACTAACCATGCTTTGTAGTAGTAATATATTGTGTGGTCAGTGTAGTCTACAGGGGTATGAATATCATGTATATGTACATGCATGTGTACCTGCAGTCTTGCTTCAAGAGCAGAACCCCCATGTTCATGAACCTGTGCCACCATAAGATGGTGCAATTTTGCCTCTGATTCGTGCACATCCTGCTGTAGTTTAGATATGGTGACCTTCTGCCTAAAGAGAAAAGCAAAGACAGTGAGCAAATTGTGCCATACATGTACATGTACATGGTACACGTGGCTCAGTGTTTCTACAGGTCATGCCATGCCAGCCATGCTCATATATGTGCAGCTGATTCAGTGCACTGTTAACATGCAACTGCTGCTGACCACTGAGCATAATTTCACACTTATGAAACATATTCATGTTTATGATAATACTGTACATGTGCATATACATGTACATGGTATATGAGGCAACAGTAAACCACATATTTATACATGTACAATAAACTTCCAGATTTACAAGGGGCTGTGCCCCCCCCCCCCTCCCCAAAGAAACCATGCCTATGGCCTCCATATATATATATATTGTCGTCATTAGGCAACAATTGATGGGACAGAGACTCTGAGGCTCTACATGTACATGTACATGTACCATCCGTTTTGCAACTCATTATTGGTTGGTGAATTTTGCCGCCCCCTCCCTGACCATATTTCTGAAAGAACACCGACAGGGTTATGTACAATAAATCTCTCATTGAATGCTACATGTAACCAACACCAACATCTACATGTACATGTACAGTGTATACATGTAGGTATACAAGGTACCTCTCAATCTGAGCATTTTTCTGCTTCATGATTCTATCTTTTGTGTCAATTAGAGCCTTCCACTTCTCTATCAATTCTACAGTATTGTCACCTGGTATTAAAGGCACATGTGACTCATCTTCTACAACTTCCACCAATTTCCATCCCACTCCTTTCAATCTAGTTTCATCCTCACCATCCACCTCCTCTCTGTTCATGTTCACTGATTGATGATCATAACATGTACGGCCTTCGTGACTGTAGTGAGGTGGACTGGTACCTGGAAGAGGAGTGACAAGTGCAGTAGGGATTGTACTGCTACTTGATACTTTGTGTCTCTGCCTTGAGGTACATGTAGTATTTCGAACTGCCTGTGGACCCAATGATCTACTGTCAGCTGAATAGTCATATTCAGGGAGTGGTAGTTTTGTGGAGTGAGAGGAGGTGCCACTTATCATATTTGTAGGCTGGAACTTTGTGGATTGAGAAGGAAGGTGAGAAGCTTGTGACAGGGTAAGAGGTTTGATGTGAAGAGCAGTAGATCTCTGAGGAACTGCAGTGCTTTGGTATGGTTCTTTTGAGTCCAACTTCATTTTCCCAATTTCATCACCTACTATAAGAATGAATGTACACATTTTACACATACCGTACATAAACATAGTCACGAAATTCTTACACATAGCTGTCTCTCTGTCAAGAGGGGGAGTAGACCATTCTGTTACTGGTCGTCCATACAAGAACGACCGTGATGTCGAACTCTGTCGTGACATAGCCGAACAGAGGCTGTAGGCAAAGCCAAATACGCGATTCTATATACAAGAGCAAGGATCTACACGTAGGTACTAGGACCATAGATAATAGCCTCTAGGACATAGATCCACAGTTCAAAATGCACACATCACGCGTTAAATTTATTTCGAACTTTGACCCTCATTGTGCCCCAACAACAGTCCAACACCCAGGCCACTCCCCTAAGTTTATGATCAGAGAGAAAAAGGAAATCTGTGTACTATCCAGGCCTGAAGGATCAGAATAATGGTAATTTGGGGAGCTACAATGAATAACTAAATGGCCGTAGAGCGTGAACAGGTGTATGGGTCACTATTTGTTGCATATCGTGTGTTGCATATCATTGTGTGTGGTTTCGTACAGACCTTAGAGCATGCTGGTAGCCTGCTAGAGTGGAACCCCTCTAAGAAATTAGAACGCTTTGATTAACAGCACACCTTTGCGTGTTTTCAACTATTGAAATCATGATTGATCAGGATACTTCCTTCTATGTAGAGGTTCCATATCTTTCAGGAGGCTTTTATATTACTAGTAGTGACAAGACAGAAGTGGCTTCAATAATGGCTATCGTTCATGGCCTCATGTGAGCTGGTGGCAGATGAGAAAGTGATATACAGCAAATGGTTTGATCTTATCTCCCAATGTAACTGATAAACATGAGCACTGCGTAATATAGTGATGGGTGATGCTGGAATACGTATATACAATGCACTATCATTATACTGAAACCATATATAGATATAGTTTGCTTCCCAGTGTAGTCTTAGATAATGCATTGCCATATTGAACTAACATTTGTTTAGAGTGTTAGTTGGGCACTCAGTGCCAGCATTTTTTGAATTCCGTCTCATTCACACACAGGCAGGAATGAAATATCGCACACTGGGAAATACGGGTTTAAAGCTCTCCATTCTTGGGATGGGAGGGTCAGGATATGGGAATGTGTATGGAAAGTACAGTGAAGAGATGGCTGCTCGTACCCTAAGAATGGGATTAGACAAAGGTCTCAATTACATTGATACAGCATACTGGTATGGTCAAGGACAATCAGAAACATTTATTGGCAAAACACTAAATGGAATTCCAAGAGACCGATTCATTCTTGCAACCAAAGTAGGCCGCTATGAAAAAGACTACCCAAGAATGTTTGATTTTTCAGCAGAAATGGTTACCAAAAGTACTCACAATAGTTTGAAGCGTCTACAAATGGATCACTTTGATATTTTGCAGATACACGATGTTGAGTTTGCACCAACTATTGAAACTATAACTGAAAAGACCCTTCCAGCGCTTCAGCATTTGAAGGAACGTGGGCTGTGCCGATATATTGGCATAACTGGTTATCCTCTCTCTGTTCTAAGGAGAATTGTTGAACAGAGTACTGTCCAGCTGGACTGTGTTTTGACATATTGTCGTCTTACTCTCCATGATTCCTCACTTACTGATTACTTTGACTTTTTCAGGTTGAGAAACATTGGTATCATAAATGCTAGCCCAGTTGGAATGGGTCTACTGACATCAAGAGGTGTCCAGGTATTTGTAGTTATATATTATATACCATAGTTTGAAATGTTTATATATATACATAGCCATGGCATCCTGCCAGTGAAGACATTAAGAAAGCATGTGATGATGCAAGGAGGTATTGTGTAGAAGAAGATGTGGACATCTCACACCTTGCTGTTAATTACTCCACTTCATTTGAAGAGGTACACATTTCCCCCATGCAGATGACTATGGTAGGCCTGATGCTAAGATCCTAAAATGGAAACCCTGGCTCTATTCTATGCACAACCATTACTGATACATAAATCAATGTAGTGTACAATGCAAGAGATGCCTGTACACATGTAGCAGAGGCTAAACCAAATATACATGTATGCATAGCATATATGAGAATTTCCTTCAAGTTGTACATGAGTTTAAAGATGCTTAGAAAGTACATTTGGCTATGATTGTCATTTCGAAGTGTAGAGTCAGCACTCAATTTCTTTTTTATGCAGGTTTCTACTACACTAGTGAGCATGACTGATGAAGATACGCTTGCAAAGAATTTGAAAGCAGCATTGAACCCTCTTACAAAACATGAGGCTAAAGTTAGGGATTATATTTTGCACAAGTACTTTGGTCCAGTGGGTGTGAAGCACTGGGAGGGGGTGGAGGTTGCTCAATACAGAAAAGAAAAGTGAATGTGTTAAACTTTTCATGTGTGTGTACATATGTAATAAAGGGAAGGTGATATTAAAGTGCATATATAGATAGCTATGTGCAGTTCATTGAATTCTGATTGTATCCTTCAATCCCAGCTGAGGTCATCCTGGCGTAATGTCTTTTGAATGGTTTTCATGTTTTGAAGAAAAGTCAGACTAGTAGCCCTGGGGTTCATCAGCTCCTGACTTTTGTGGCAATAGACAACAGATGCTTTTCTAGGTCCACCTTGAAGTTGTCTGGATACAATCCGGATCTGCTTTCTTTTTGCCTCCATCTGAACTATTAGAAGCTCCAGCTGCTTCTCCCACTGTGTAGTATGATCCTGAATTTTGGATGGTTCTGAACGTAGTCTTTTTAGCTGTTCTGCAAGTTCTTGGTGTTCACTGTAAAGTACATGAAAAAAACATATCTGGTGGGGCAAAGAAGGTGTATATGAACATGTAGGTAGGCATGTATTAAAAATGGTATACATATATATCATGTACATGTAGCTCTAGAGATAAAGGAACACAATGCAACTCACTGAAGACAGTCATTTCAAAGAATGAGCTGCCTCAGGTGGGATTCAAACCTACAGTACTAACTCCTACCAACAGAGCTATGAGTGCCACTAAATTAAAGGCAACAATTATTAGTGCATTTATGCCATACAATGTTAGTCGGCCAAATTCCTCTTCAAGGCCAGTGAGAAGAGACTTGAGCTCACTCCTTTGCCTCAACGTTTTTCTCTTAGATGCTGCTTGCATCTTTTTTGAAGCTGCTGCAGCCCCACATAAAAGAGGACTGTGAGACTTCATGGATGCAAGGACTTGCTGGTAGTTTGCAGTAACAGAGTGTGATGGAGATGCACTCTAGGGATAAGGGCAATATTATACAACACACACACCTACACACACACACACACACACACACACACACACACACACACCTACACACACATTTGAGCCAAAGCATTTCCAGCAAGAGTATTAATGTACACATACAAATTTTAAAAAAAGAGGAGCACCAACACATGTAAAACATGTACATGTACACTGACTAACAGTGGTGAGTAAAAATGGAACATCCTTCAGATTCATTCGGTAATGAACTCCTGGTACTGGTTTACAACAGCACAAGGCATTCACAGTTCTCCTAGGCCGACATGTACAATGCACCATCTGTGAAGTGAAGAGTGTTAGCCTGTCACCATGAACAGAAACCCTATATCCCTTTCACTTGAGTTCCTGAGCCAGACACTGCTGCTAAGCTTTTTTTTGAAGTACTCACTGAGAGTTTATATGAAAGCTACTTCAAAGCTCTGACTCCCACTTCCAAGTCCCAACTGACCACTTCTGAGAGTGTTTATCAGAAAATGCCGACATGCCAGCAATGAATATGCAATATTTCATGTGTTTTGTATACATATGTATGTGTGATTCAGCCCAGATAGCTGGTAGCTTAATTAGTTGGTAAAAGTGTTTCGGGTCAAATCCCACCTTAGGCAACTGAAAAATGACTGCATTGGCTAAATTGCTTAGTCTTTCTGTTGTGTTGTGTTGCCCATCCACCATCTCTTGTATATATACATGTATGAATATGGGAGGAACTAGACATTCTTCATGTACACACATCAATGTACAAGCGTCATTCAGAGACAGCAAAAAATACTCCCACATAATTATGGTGTTGATGTACATGTATAATAAGATATATACATTTACCTTATTTTTCTTTCTACTTGCTGTCTTTACGGTGCTTTGAGCAGCAGTAGATCTCTATGAATCATTATATAATTCGCATTGACGACTAAAGCTAGTAGTTTATAAAAGCAGATAACAGCTAGTGAGCAACATTTCATGCAGAGCAAGTCATGTAATAAATGCATGTGCTTATACAAAAAAATGCATGCACTATACCACAGCAACATACATGTACATGTACATGCACAGGGTGCACCAAGGCATGCATATGCACACTAGATACATGCATGTACAATGTATATGTGACAATACCTGTTTTTGTTGGCTTCTTTTCCCCACACCGCTACTAGTAGTCTTACCGGCCTGTATATACATATACATGTACATGTGTAAAAAACACAGTATTGTGCAAATGCCTGCATACAGTACATGTATGTGTCTTGCTTGCACATACTTTGGACAAGTGGTGGAGGATATTTTTCTGATGCTGCTGAAGTTCCTTGTGTTGCCGCTCAAGTTTTTGGCTACAAGCAACTCCCTGTTGTTGTGCAGCCTCAGCCTCATGAAGTCGCCCCTTCATGTCACTTAACTCATGAGCCTGCTCACCCAATCTAACATCAATTCCATTGAGCCTTCCCTGCAGATCTACATGTAAGAAAAAAAGAAGAAAGGAACAGCGGTCTACAATCACTGGACTGGACCAGTGGACTGGACTGGTGAACCCATTCGCAAACTTGTTCCCATGTATGAATTCTAATAGATAGAGGGATTTATAAATGCAAGAAGACAGTGACTTGTGAAGTATGTTCTTGGATGAGGCACACTGTCGTTTTAATACTTATAGGTACATGTGCACTAAGGCATGTGTCTACAGCCACTGTATCAGCACAAATCAACATGCAACGTACATGTAGCTCTGATACCCCAACTCCTGCAAGCTCATCACACAGTCCTACATAACGTCAGCACAAGCTTACCTATAGCACTACTAGTCTTGCACGCCAGACCCTCTTAGGGGGTCTGGCACAGGACTATAGCACAACGCAAGACTATAGCACAATGCAACTGGTGTAAGACTATAGCACAACGTAGTAACACTTAAAAGTTGGTCACAAAATCACTGTCTTGCTCGGGTCTAATCCTGTGAGTACTCCAAATTAACCCACACTATTGGAATTCATGCCTGGTAACGTGCTTACTGACGATTTCAATGAGTCCACCAGTCCAGTCCACCGCCGAGAGGAACCCAACCCAGTGACATAGACATCCCCCCCTCCTCCCCCCCCCCCCCCACACACACACACAACATACCTACACACAAAACATACAATGTAGGCCACCTGGATGCCACATGTACATGTATATGTCCACACAACCAACCATATGATTCTCTCCCAGTAGTAGACATCAGATAAGCAGAAGGGCTCAGAGATCTATCCCCATTCTGCAGCAGTTGTCCACATCTTTCTGTTTCATCAGACAAATGATTGAACTTCTCCACTGCCATTACTCTGTCTAATTCCAAACCACGAATCTTCTCTTGTAGGGCCTTCAACGCTTTCACCATAGCTGTTGAAAAGTTTCAAAAATCATACAGATGTACGCGCGGAAACCCTGTAACAAATACGGCCACATTATGTAGAGACACTAAATAATGGCAATGAACCTTCACTGTTAGGTTCAGGACAACGTTGGTCAGGAAGCTCTGCACAGTGTTCACGGAAAGCTTCTCTTAAAGGAGAGTACTGTTGTTCCAAATATGCAGGAGCCTCAGCAATGCTGGAGAATAGTGATGTCGTTTCTGAACTCATGGCGAACTTACATGTGTACGGGTCACACCTCCCCAGTTCTGGCGCGTCATTTAAAATTGTACAAAATGCGCATGCGCAGCACCCATGTGCGTAAGTGCTTGATATGTGTACGACCCTCCTGTCTTAGTGGATGTTGAGCAAGGAAGATGTGGTGCCAAATGGGAAAGCCCTGGCTTCTCAGGTATGTAGTACTGATCCAGTTCTTTAGTACCTTATGCATTGTTTGGACAGCAATGAAGTGCAAAGGATCATTAGCATGACACATCTGTGAGAGGAAGCCCTTGGAACTGCGTTGCTGTACATGCTTCATTCCTAAGTTATGGCATTATTTCCTTACTGTGACATATATATAGCACTTATGCAGAATGTCAGAGCCTTCTAAATTTTATTAAAAGGCCAAACACTACCCAGAATGTGTGTCAGTGTAAGGTAGTAATGTCTTGCCTAAAAATGCAAAATTAGAATGTGTTTCAATAGTGTGTTTGCTTTCAAAAAGACTTAATTGCATACAAGCGTGTTATATATATGCACTGACATTGACTAGTGAAGTTTATGTAGAGATAAACATGTAATTATAGGGTTTTTGCTAATATCAGCCCTCTACTGACAAAACTGTCCTGTTACCCTCCTAATGTAACCGTAAAACATTTTTTGCTGTTAAGAGTAATGCCTGCCTTCAATGCGCTTATAAAGTTGCATAGACTTTCCTGTCCAGAAAATGGACATTATTATCAACTTCCATACCCATACCTACAATGTAGCTGTTCACATTGAGCATATAGTTCCCATTCAATAATGGTGCCCATTCTTTGTCTTATTTGTGTGTATTGCAAGATGAACAAAGGAGTTCAATGGCTGCTTGGTGCCTATATTCAACAGATATTTGCAACCTAGAATTCAATAGATGTCTGCTTTCATACAAAGATACATGCATCTTGCCTTATGTAGAATTCTTTATGATTACCTGTTATATGTGTGACTTAACATGATGTGTGAATGTAACATGACCCCGCCATGAGCACTTACAAAAGGGTATGTAAAACTGTAAGAATAACGAACTGATGGACAGAACTGATTGCTTGTGCATGTGTGCCACAGGGTGATAATGACATGCCCAACTCTCTCCCAACATCATTAACTCGGCGCACATGCGCATTGAGGGTTAGGGTCTGTCCGTATGTGTGTGTGTCCTTTAATCAACATCCTACCTCTGGAGCATCTGTTTGTCCTGAAAACAATATCATGTACTCAAGAGGCAACGAAGGTCGAAATATTTGTGTCTGAAACCGCTCCATTGCACTTCCTGCATTGTATGTGTATCCATCCAGTGGGCCATTTTATTAAACATCATTGATTATGCATATTGTTATTTTTGCACGTCATCCTCTGGTTTACTACATATATTTGGTCAATAGTCTAGTGGTTTTACATCCCACCCTTGGTCAGAGTGAAATCTACATACATTTTTGTTATGTTTGTAAAGATGTGTATTATTGTCATAAGAATATGTTGCCAAAGCAGCTTTCCTTCCTTTCTACATGTAATTCCAGGGCTGGATTCAGACGTCTCTCATCATCAGTTACTCGACAGCCACTTGCAGAGATTGCTGGTATAATAATTAAATATGTATATAAGGATTGCATAAAAGTGCCCATAATTATAATGTGTGGAATAATAGCAAAGCATGGTGAATCAGAAATTGTGGTTGCATCCCTGTGCAGGAGCCAAACCTGAAAGCAGCTACAGCTTCTTTTTGTGTAATCCATATAATACCTCTTCAAATTCTTTTCATAATTTCACTCTCACAATCATCTTCAGGTTACTGATTAATATATTATTGCAGTCTTTGCACAGAAGATGTGTGCACATAAGCCATTTTCAACATGCACCGTTAGTGTAAGCATTTCAGGAGTGCCTTGACATAGTGTATACAATTGTGTGACGGTGCATACAAGCAACAAATCTTTGCGGCCACTTTAATATCCCAAAGGCGTAACTAGGGTTGAATCCTAGGGGAGGCTTATCAATTATTCATTAGTCTATGTACCCGTGCATGCGCGTACGACTGTGTGAGGTACAGCGCGCAGTAGTACTGCAGATAAGTACACGACCCTTGTATGAACACACTTTCATCAAGTGTCTATCTCTCACGTTTTTATATGCTTCTAGCGTCGATTACTTAGACGACGAGGCAACGCCCTCAATGCTGGTCACCCCTGATTCGGTCAGTGCTGCCTTATAACTTCTTGCTGCTTGCTCGTGGGTTGTCAGCTCCAACCTTATAGCTGGCGCTTACACTTGTTCGCGGTGAAGCCTAATAAATTATTCATAAGGTCAAAAACAGGGGAAGTAACTGCCTCCTCTGCCTCATGCTAGTTACACCCCTGTATCCCTGTTGCTGCTTGCTTGCATATAAGTATTGTGATACCCAGGCCCATACACAAGGGAGAGGTTCAAGGGGGTTCAGACGAACCCCCCTTCGGCTGGGTAGTTATGTGATTGACTCACACATAGCTCGCCTAGATCTAAAAGCGTTCAAGTTGTGAAATTCCACCTGTTTTGCATAGAAAGCAAGTGAGACCTTAGCATTATAGATTGCGGTCACTCACCACCAATGCAACGCTCCACACATCAAATTTACTCGCTCACATGAACATGCACTAGAGACTACTTATATTCTATGATCACTGACTGGTTCTACTGCACAGCATGCAGTGCTTGCTGCGTTTTCTCATTTATGCATATGCACTTGCTACCAGGCCTGATCCCTGAAGTAGTAACAGTCATTGCTTATCAAGTATAGTGAGTGTTTGCAAGGATTACTCCAAGATTGCATCATGTGCATCAGGTCTAGAAATCCAAAAGTTTCCTGGGAGATCATGCCCCCACACCCACTAGGTGGCGTGTGCTTGTGCATGCACCCTCGTTCCAAGCAATATATATGTAACCTACCTTTTCAACAACCTGTGTACGGGCCTGATACCCTCATGTCATTGCATCAACGTTTTGTTCTATGACTTTGTGCCCACCTAGTTGCAGTATTTTTTGTGTGAATATATATACATGTAGAAGAGCAAAAGTTTGCTATGTCTGTGTGTATTGTTTACTATTTCTCAGAGACGGTAAGCTTTCATGTTGAAATACAGCCTTGGCACGACATGTGGTAGAGTTTTCTGTATAAAAATAGATTTCACTGTAAACGTTCCATTCAAAGTTATGGTGTGATTTGCCTACCGTGGAACTATAACCCATTTAGTGTGCAATTTATATGCCGTTTTCTTCTGTGGCTACAATGTGGGCAGCTCCTGTGACTTCACCAAAACAAGAGACTCTTGAAGGTGGATTTAATTATAGGTTTCTGCAACTCTTATTAACCCTCGGCGTGCATGCGTAGCGAGAGTTACTGTAGTTGGTTCTGTCTGTCTGTGTGTCTCTTCTGCACTTTAGTACATTCATTGCATGCTGCTCTTCTTCACGACCTTATCTGTCTCCACTACCGATGCCTTCTTGCATCCATGCTGCAACCATAAGCCCAAGTACTTTTTAAGATCGTCATTGCGTATATGGTTTAACGTGAACTGGCCATGAATATTTTCTCATTAGGTTGGAACTGAGAATCTACAATGTGCTAAAGAGTAAAAAGTGCCAGTCTCTCTTGTTTCTCCTTATATTCATGTGCAAAGGATTGAGCGTTCATGTACCTCTGTAGCTGTTATTAAGTCAACCAGTAGCTGTTCTTAACCATTACTCAGCCTATTTTCTTACCTTGTTCTCCTAGGTCAGCTTACAGAAGGTGATAAAGTACATGGATATACTGTCAACAGTGTGATGGAAGTTTCTGAGTTTGACTTGGTGACTGTAAAGCTCACTCATGACAAAACCGGTGCCCAGCACCTTCACCTTGCCAGAAATGACAGCAACAATGCATTCGGGTACTTGTTTGTTCTTTGTATGTTGATTTACATACATGCACATACACCTTCATGTACGTGTTATATAATGAGACACAGACATGATATATATGATACATCAAAATACCATTATGTATCTGTCACTCAGTTTTTGATGCCTGTGGTAACCTTTTAACGTTGAAGTGGAAGTAGCGCAGCTCCTGTAAGACACAGTGGAGACTTAGAATTAATTTTCACTGTAGATGTTGTATTGAAAGGTTAAGACATTATTGCTTACCATAACCATAAGGCCTATATATTTATAGTGATCCAGAGCTCAGTGCTTCGACAGCACAGTTGTTCAAACAGCTAACTGGCTGCTACATGTAAACGCTACCTGAAATATGACTTAACGTTGAGTTATTGAGCAAGCAAAGTGAGCCCACCTGTCTGTTCGTCCTGAAAATACTGTCACATACTTATCAGGTCAAAAAAATTGTGTGGTTTTCTCTGAAACCTCTCAGTTGCGGATATGTACTTAGATCTGTCTCCTAAAGGCTCCCGAAGTTTTTCCACTAAAATGACTCCAGAGGAGGTACGACAGCATCATTGGTTGAAGTCTAATTGCTGACACAGCAACCTACTTTACGTTGAAAATGTATTGCGTGACATGGCATTTAATTCCAGCATCTGCTGAAGCAACGCAAAGCGAGGATCCCCAAAGGCTAGTACGTACCTGCATAGCCTCGCACCCATACCCCTCCCAAAAAGCTGGGAGAGGGCTTGGTATTAAGTTCAAAGTTCTTTTATTGCACGACCATAGGGCATTGGTAAAAATAAAATACACATTTAAATATCTAGATCTATGAGAAAAACTGTGCAATAGAGTCACCTTCTGCCAGTACTAGACTGAAAATAATCTCTTGAAGTGATGTAAGGTTGACAGCTTCAGTGTGCATCTGGCATATGTATTCTAGTAGCAATGTGTTAGCAGGGGAGAGTGGATTTGCAAGATGGACAAGTGAAGTTGTCAAAGATTCTGTAGCTGAGTGCTTTGAGCAGCGTTTGAAGACAATGAGTCCCCTATACACCTTGGTCTAGGGCGGCATTGCTGTACAAGGCTCAGATTATAGACATCAACGTAGCCAGTGACTTGAAAATTCGGCTGGTGATTTGAGTCATCAATGCTAGAGAGCAATTTAGCCAGGTAAGTGAGCTTGCGGATAAGGGCTCTGGTGGCCATACGAGGCCAGTGGAAGCTGATCCTCACTACAGTACCTGAATGATGCTTCGGAAGGTGAAGGATTCTGTGACTGATCTCATTCTTGAAGCTATCATTGAGGAGTCCAGCAGCCATGTTTCACGGCCATAGAGAAGGATGGGTGAGATGCAAGTTTCAAAGATGCTCCGGCCAGAGAGAGGATTGAGGTTTCCGTGAAATGCACTGATGTTACCAAGTGCAAAAAGGTTTTCCTAGCCTTGCTAATATTTTCGTGAACAGCTTGAGAGGCAGAGAGCCACCAAATGCCCAAGCACTTCGCAACTGGAGCTGTCTCAATCTCAACATCGGCAAGTTCCACCGGTTCTTGGACCTTGTGTTGTTGTGATAGTCCTACCAATTTCTAGTTTTGACATGTTGAGTTTCAGGTGGTTCTCATTGGCCAAATTTTTATTTCCCTTGCTTGTTAGGCCACAGGTAGTGGTGGTTCTGAGATCATCAGCATGGATTGCTACACCAGTGTATGTGTGGCAAGTGGAGAGGCCAAGTTTCTCCCTTAGCTGCTTTGGAAGTGTATCCATAACAATCAAAAATGGGACAGAACCCTGCTTTACACCTCTTTCAACTGTGAAAGGTTCAGATAGTTGGTTGTTAATACGAACACGACTGATTGAGTTAGAGTACCAGCTCTTGATTATCCTCCAAAACTTTCCATTAATTCCGGTGTTGAAGAGGTGTTTAAGCAGGATTGGGATCTTGACTGAGTCAAAGGCTTTTTTGTGTCAAAGCGACATATGGAAGATGGGAAAGTCAAGCGGTCCCGATGGCATACTACCTAAACATATGGGGGTGATGTGCTCAAAGTATGGCTCAAGAAGTTTTCAATCACATTCTAACACTTGAAGAGTTCCCTGAATGTCTTACAGAAGGCATAGTGGTGCCCATCTACAAGAGACAAGGCAAGGATCCCCTACTGGTTAACAGCTATCACGAGATAACACTTTCATCCGGGCTGTCAAACGTTTTGGAAATCATCCGTATGCAGAAGATTATACTAACCATAAATACGGACTAAGCAAAAGCTTTTGCTTACTTCAACTGGCTTGAGCCAAGGCTTGAGCGGCCTCACGTCTATTCACAAGCTGCATACACTCCGCGTGTTATAAGGTAACGACTTGATCTACGTACCATCGGAGACACTGAGGGAGTCAATCTATCACAATGCTACACTTAGAGGTCAAACACAGGCAACAGGTCTTCATAGTGAATGCTTTTTCCAAAACCTCTCCGTAGAGAAAAGTGTTTCTCTCCCTTCGTACACAAGAAACACGTTTCTCTCCCTTCGTACACACGAAACACATAGCTGCATTGGTACATGTGTTGTACAACCATTAGCCGCTCCCAGCTTCAGCACAAAAATGGCATTGAGCGAATCCAAGCCATCCAGGTTATCCAGTACACGTGCGTACTTAATTTGCAGTAAGTATCTGTTATTTCACAAATCCCCATAAAACTGGGGATATTACACACATGTGCAGACAGTGTGCACCATGCCCTCTCCCTGCTCTTTGGAAGGGGCCTGGGTATAAGGTTAGTACCTGCATAGCCAAGAAAAAGAATCGATCCCAGGCGAACCCCTACTGTTCCAGCGACTTACAGCAGAAAATAATGAAGGTCATGTTGAGGAAACTGCATATGTATTAGGAAGTGAGCTTTGGAAATACGACTTTGACGATTTACTCAGCTTAGTGAAGGAATATGTTGTAGGTGTCTGGGATGCGCGTAAACAGAAACTGTGCGTGATGACTTGTACCCTAGTCAACTACAGTCCTTGGCTGAGGATCTGCATCTGGGGGGCGAGTGGATGGTAAGTTATGTTCCTCATGTGAGGGAGGAACAGATGGTAAGGATTTGCCTGCATGTGCATGTGTGTATGGCTCCGCCCATGATTGTGGGTGCGTGGTTGATGGCAGTAATGCTATGGTAGCTTCGTGAGTAGTAGTATTATTAGTAAAGGTCATGTAGCACTTTGGTGGATATCTTTTAAGTCAGGTTTGTCAGTTGCACACATCTTTGGCCTATGCTCTATCTCTCTACCAAGTTTTGATACTATAACTCTGTTAAACTCTGCAATGAACTGAGGAGGTCTACGTGTTTGCCTGGATTGCAGTACGCAACAGTTAATTGCATTCTTTACTGCGATTCATGCTATCGATTTTAGTGTTGTACCTCCTCTGAAGTGACTCTGTAGGCTGAACACACCCACAATATGTGAACTTATATTCAGCACCACAAATGCATGTGATTTGCTTCTCTACCTGTTATTCGTGCCGAATTCCTTATTCAAGCCATGTGTTCCTATACTTACTGAGCGTCTTAGCTAGCACAAGACATTGAATTGCACATAGTTGCTAGAGAGTGTTGTATGTATTATGCAGTCCCCACGTACAAAATGTGTACTTCATATGGACCTCCGGGACCTCTGGTTATTCCCCTGCGCTATGCGCAAATGTACGGCCGGCTCAAGGCATAAGTATTTGTACCATTAGTGAGATTGGCTCTTCTAACTGAAGAATGCTCTTTCCCTTTGATGTGCAACAACATTGTAAATTCTTGTAACCGCACAGAATGTAAGTTTGCACTATTTAGAAATCAGAGGTTCACATAAGTTGAAAAATAGTATTAAATTACCAAAAAAGCTAGCAAAACAACACAGAATGAAAAAGTGCCATGTGGTTTAGATCCATTTACCTTTTATTACTATCATAGCCCACCCTAAATAAATGTATGACACACTACTTCATAATCTCACTCTACTGCAATTACTTCGGTGGGCAAGTAAATGCAATGGATATTTGGTTGGTTCACTTCTCTTGTCCATAATACTGTGAGCATTCATCTATGTGGTATTGTACTGTAGGTACAATGTACATCACTCATTAACTTATAAAGCTCATGCATGCATAACAAAGGTCAGAGTGCTCAATCTGGTTCACCACATGATGCCACGAGTATTCTTCCTGACCTTGTGCATGGTTATTGGTGCATGATGTCCAAGTACATTTAGCATGTGGCAACGTACTTTTGTACTGATCAAGGTTCAGTTTGTACTAATGTTCCTTTGTATTATCTACCACAACATATGTATGAGTTAGAATATGGGATTTTAATGTACATGCATGTACTACTAGTGTGTACTGCACACTGTTCAGATAGTACATGTATATATTATGAGTTGTATACTCCAACAATTCCTATATAAGTATGGATGTTCGTTCTTCTTCTACAGTGTTGCTTTTCATACAACTCCAATGGACAACACAGGTGTAGCCCATATCCTTGAGCACACTGTCCTGTGTGGCTCTCACAAATACCCTGTTAGGGATCCATTCTTTAAAATGATGAACCGCTCTTTGGCTACCTTCATGAATGCTTTTACAGGTTTGATATTTGCTGTACATATTTTCACCAACACAGCCACATTATCTGTTGCGGGGTTTTATTTATGTGTGAATGTTACCTTTTCTTGTCTGGAAAATGTATTTTGGCAGATTGCATTTTCTTGTCCAGAAAGCATATTTGACAGATTGTGTTAGCCTCTGCACATAGGTCTATACAACCATACCCAAGGCCAATCCACATCCCTGTGCTTACCAAGGTGTATAATATATATATATAACATGTAGTTAAAATATCTTAGGTGACCTGGTAAAGATGTATTTTCTTTTGATGTTGACTTACACAGGCCGAAGAAAGCAAGAGGGAATGAGAAAGACAAACTTCCGTCCGGAGTCGAACACCAGACAAAAGTTTGTCCCCTCATTCCCTCTTATAACTGCAGTGGTCGTTGCCTAACTAGCAACCTCAGTCTGCAGTGTGAGGTTGCTAGTTAGGCAACGACCACTGCAGTTATAAGAGGGAATGAGGGGACAAACTTTTGTTTGGTGATCGTGGCTCAGTGTCTGGTGTGCTGGTTTGCTGGTCATTAGACCTGGGTTCGACTCCGGACGGAAGTTTGTCTTTCTCATTCCCTCTTGCTTTCTTCGGCCTGTGTAAGTCAACATCAAAAGAAAATATATACATGTACTTTGTTGCTAAGGTAATAGCAGGTTTATACATGTATATTGCATATACCTCATCAATATTCAGCGTAGTATAATTATAGTCCAGCAAGCTAGCCCCGTTTTTCTCTGTTTTTTTTCTTGCTGACTTTGGTTGGGAGGAAAAAGGGTCCAGCACTGGTCACTCTTTTCATGCCATTAATTTACTATTTGTACCAAGGAAGCCAAAAATTGGTAGGGATGGTAATTGTAAAGTGGGTGCGAAACCAGAACACGGGGCTGTAATGATATTTAACTCTAGTTACGAATATTATGGGAGCCATAGGCAACCCGCCTCACCATACTAGTTTTGGCAAGAACCCAGCAGGCAAAGGAGCACCTGATCAACAGTTACATCATTGCTTGAGGGAGCACATGCCATGCACGTGACAATTCCACCATTAACTGAGGGGGGCACATGCCATGCACGTGACCCGCTGTTGTGATCACGTGATCCCTTGTTTCTCCCCCACGGTTTGGGGGGAGGAGTTAGGGCTGAGCTCCTCCCCTGAGTGGGGAGTTGGCCCAAGGATAATAGTACTGTATAGTGATTCCCCATAACTGTAGGGATAGAGAATTAATTATGATATGACTGGCATACAAGAGGGAAAAGGACAGTTAACTACATGAGAGTGCATTGTGAAGGTAAAAGTCGCTAGCTTGTTACTTGTTTAACTCTTCAGCAGATGGAACTGGTGTGCAAGTGTTTGTAGTCAGCCGTTATGACATGGCAGCAAGCTGTTCCCGAGGTATCCTAATATACTGCAGAAAAGCTGCACTCTGCCATCTCCCCAGAGCCTATATGGAGCAGTCCTTGATTCCTGCTAGAGCTGCCGTTGTAGCTGCTCCAATCCAGAAACTATGGCCGGCATAGTCATTTTGGGGGAGGCCAAGGGAGGACAAGATGGACCGAATCTGTCACACCAGCCATCCCTTTGTGACTGGAGCATTCTGGTTGGTGATGAAGAATGGGTCAGGGCAGTCTTGTCGGTGTGTGATGAAGGCCAGTGTCACAGACACTGGGCAGATAGGCATATTTGTCCGTCCGACAGTGACATCCACGCCTCTCCCAAATTGATCGCATTTGGAGCATTTGAAGTGTACTTTCACCATGGACGGTGATGACCTTTGTCGACAGCTACATTCCCCCAGGAGAGACTGGTGGATGGATTATACGTCTCAGGTGATTTGACTGGGAGGTCACCAAGGCAAAAAAAGGCCAAGCTTGCAACCACCCAGATCAGGAGTCTGTCCAGTTGGGATGACTAGAGGAGGGCATTTTGTATCTGGGTGAGTATTGAGCCTGTTATTGGAAGCCTCACCCTAGGTGTAATTTGATGAGACTGGACGACTGGCCCGGCTAATACCTGCAAATACCCTCTTCAACATGGGAAGAGAGGAGTGGTTGCGGGGGTCTGCTAGGCTGATATTTCACACCGCTGAGTGGTAATGTTTTGCTGTCTGGGGTACCAGGCCCTCGTCAGCAAGGTAGACAGCAAAACAACACAGTGTATACTCCGATAAGAGGAATAGTTTGGATAAATTAAACTTGTGCAGAACATGTGAAAACGCTTCATTGCCCTGCTATAGGACTTCTGAGTTGATTGGATTAGACCCTGGTTAAAGTAGCTCTGAACAGATGGCGCCATTACCGAGAGGACCAATCTGCTTGGGGATCCAACAGGAGGCCCACGAGACCTGGCACTGGTGTTGGAGTGCGAGAGGCCTGGAGAGAAAGAGATAACATGGTTACACGAGAGATTGTCGGCCAAGTGGTCGGTGTGTGTGTCAATGTACTGGGGATAGATGTAAAACCCAAAACTGGCCTCAATATATAAGAGGTTGCGCAGGATATGCATGAGACCCTTGTGCCTGTTTGTGTGGGAATGGAGACAAGCGACGACGCCTGGTTGTCGCAAAGGCAGCTCTAGCCCGCCCGGTGAAGGGGTCTCGTTATGGAGCCGAGCATTGGGAACCAACTAGTCCAGGTTTTTCTGTGACAATACTTCATGCATGAAGCAGTGGTCATATGCCACCCATCAACGGTCGTCAAAGTTACACTCTGCTCTAACAATAGAGGTCTGATAAGCAAAGAGCTCTGGGGCCTTCTCAGGGAAGCGGGATGCGAGGAGTGCTGCCATGACTAGGTACTTCTTGATCCATACAAAGATGTTCTGGATCGAAGGCTGTGCTGGAAGCAGTAGTTGGCCTGGAGTGTGTGTAGGAGGGTTGTCTAGAGATATTTCTGACATCTCCACATATTCTAGGTCGAGAATCTTTTTGGGGGGTAGGATGGCGGCCGGATTATATGGGCCTCGGTTAGAGAGAATGGATGTAGGGGCCGTGCCGTGAAGCTTCCCTGTGGAGTTGATGACGGGGGACTCGAGCCTGGGCAGAGGAGGCCGCAGAGGCTAACAGTTGCAATTCATTGGTGCATCCCATGGATGGTGTGAATGCGGGTAGGTGGCCGGAAGGTTGCCTGAGAAAAGGCAGTGGGTGTGAGGTGAGTGGCCAGTTGTTAACCGCATAAATGAGTAGAAGCCATGGGATTACTATAGTGATTGAGGCAGGCATGGTAAGGCAGGCAGTGGGCCCTAGGGTTAAGGCATGTCACCCAGAATGGGCACTGCGGGTACTTAGGGTTAAGGCTTGCAACCAGTACGTGGATGCTGTGAGTCCTATACAGAGAAACACAGCTATAGTGTAGATGTAGTGTACCTGAAACGGCCATCGCGGTGGGAGCACTGCTGGCCACTATGGCCACTGAACTGTGTGTGTCAGATTCGGCAATGACCGATGCGAAGGTAGATTCCTTGCCTTTGCTTGTCCTAGTTGGGGCGGCATGGATGAGCGGGGATGTGGAGGCAGACGGCAGACCGAATGTGGCCTGAAACCATGCCATTTGCTCTGGTGTGAAAGGGCTAGCCATAGCCAAGGAGGGAACTAAACTGAATCGAGTTTCTGTGAACTGAATTGCCTGACTCAACACCTGTTGCTGACACGGTATGCACAAATGCTGCCTGGAGCTGCAGGCCCACACAAATGCTTGCATAGATTGACTGCATATGCACACTTGTCATATATGAAAGTGCTAGTATACATAAGGCCTTACTCGGTTGCCTTCGTCGAATGGCACCGTCGGGAGTGGGAGTGGCCGGGTGGGCTTCTCCCCGACGAGTTTCGTCCGTTACAAAGAATTGTGTTGGTCTAGGATCTTACACGGACCAGTAATGTCCAAAAATGACTCAATTTTATGGTAGGCTGTTCCATAAACATAGGTGTAGGAAGATATCAGCAGTTGCTGTTGTTATTGGCAGAATCATGTACATTTTCAGCAGTGCATGCAATTCTGGGCACATGGTTTAGATATGGGTTCATATTCATTTACTTGGTTACTTTCTTAATAGTATTTCTTTGTGTTGTGATATGAAGTCTGGTAGAAGTTTCAGCTGCATCTGGAGTTGTTCCATTTGGATATCATTTTCGTAAATTGATACCACTGCTTCAGGAATGGTAGTTTCTTTGTCATCACAATAAGCTGAAAGTAGCATTTTCTCCATGTCAACAGCAATTTTTATGTCCTGCTGATCAAATCGCCTTGAAAGTTTATTTGCCATTTCATCCAATACCTGAAAACACTGGTGCCTATGATAGTCTCTTCGAGTCAGGTAATGGTGTGGATCAGCTCCATCATTCAAATGCCTAGGAATTTTACGCTTTCTGGGGAGAACGGGATCATCAGTTAAACCTTCAGAGGATTGCACTACTCGCTCATAAAATCGATCATATTCTTCATCACTCCTGATTTGCCTAAGATGTCTTTCTGTAAGTGCAGCAGCTTGAATTGCCTCCTGAACCGTTGTATCCTTTTCTTGAAGTGTGCAAGACAAGTGCTCAGTAACATTAAATACTAAATACCCCAACTTTAACCCAAAAAACGTAGAGAATCTTTCCATCTGCTGCAAAAAGCCATTGGCTTTCATGGCATACTCATCTCTTCCACTAGTACTACTCTCGTCCAAGGTTTTGCATAGTTGCAGAAACCACTTGATACAAAAGCTGTGTCGGCATTCCTACTGAAAGAAAGCATCCTACGTCTTGTAGCACTTGAACTGTAAAAACAGAACACCCTTTGCCTAGTAGTACACAGTGTGAGCCATGAGTGTTCTTTAAACCATCATACCTCACTTGTTGATTCCTTCCATGGCCTTGAATACGCTTGGTTTTGGCCAATATATCTTTTGAAGTCAGCTGATACGGCTTAATTCTAGTTAAACTGCAGCACTCAGCAGCGCACACTGTACTAGTAGTATCCTCAAAATCAGTACTCATTCCAGCGCCACAGCCGCTCGACTCTTCCTCACCGATCTCAGCAGTACATAGATCTACACACTGTAGATTCAGTACTACTCATCTCACTCAATGCAGGATGTGACAAAGAGCGATTATCAGCAAGCAAGAAACATCGCAGTTACCTCTGCGCCATTTTAAACACACTTACTAAACTCAGCGTTGTATGCACAAAACAAGCCCAGCGTGTGCTGTATGCGCAAAACACGCCCACTAAACTCAGCGGCACTATGCAGACCTCGATTCAGACTGAGAAGACAGTGACTCCACTACAGCATAAGCCAAAAAGTGTGTGTGCTATAGCCCCCACAGCCCCCACGTTTCCAACGCTTATGATAATGAAGAAGAAGATGGAGAATTGGCGTTTCTGTATATCACTATAGCAGTGTATGTTACGAACTTTGCTGTCGGGTATGTAGCCCGGGCTTTTGAATGTAATATTAACCTGTGAAACAAGATTATTATAGAAAAACATCAAATGTTAAAGGATGTAAGGACTGTAGTGCCAAAAATTATGGAAAACAAGATAATATCTATATGGCAGGTAACAATAGATAACATGCGTAACCCCATCCCTACATGTTATACTATGGGGTTACACATGTTACTTATTGTTGCCTGCCATGCATACCCAAGTATATAATTATACTTATTTCCCTATGATTTTTGACACTACCATCCCTATGCCCTTCAACATTCGAATAGAAATGTTTTACTCTTGTATGTGTGTGAATGCATGCATATATTTCTGATCTTGAAATAGCAAGCGACTGGACACTCTATCCATTCTCTACTCAAAACCAGAAGGATTACTACAACCTAATGTCTGTGTATATGGACAGTGTATTTCACCCTCGTTTAAGAGAAATGGATTTCAGGTAAAACTTCAACTATGGGTTGAATATTTGCACAAATTCTGTTGTGTGATGTTTCCTTTCACACCGAGTCTGTGTCATTATCTGTGTCCCAATGTTTGTCGTCTGTTTCTTTTATGTTATCCAGGCTCCACTTCATTTGTCTCTTGTAATGTAATATTTCTCACCAGTACATTTTCACCATAATTGGGCAAGCGGGAGTGAGCCCACTTGGTTGGCTCAATGGGCTGCTTTTTCTATATGTGACAGGCAACTCGGGCACTGTACATACACTGTAATGTTATACGTGCATTCTAATTTTGTGTGTGCACTGACACAAGTTCTAACTTTGCATACACTGTGGGTTCAGTCCCGTTCTCCTACAATGCGTAACATTCCACTTGTTATACATAAACCTTGATCTGCCCAAATATTGCTGTAGGCCCTAATAATTGCACTCTGTCTGACATCTTGCATAAGGCAAGCTATATAGTTACTAAGTAAGCTACTGTGTGCACTTCGGTAACTACTATGAGCAACCTCTTTGAAGCAGTCACCATGCACCTTGGCTTGTTGCTAGTATTACGCAGAATAGCGTGCCACTTTTCCAACAGATGAATGATACCCTGACGGAGACACAAACACACTGTAAGCATTCAGTTACTAGAACTTCATGACTGTGAGCAAACTATTGTCAGTACATCTCTTATGTCTATGTACATGTAGTTGTCTGTGCACTAGTTGCTAAGTAAGTTATATAATCAGCACATTATATGATGTTCTAAATGAGTACATTAAATGCCTATGTACATTGGAAGGAGTATTAACATCAGTCCTACAAGAAATGCAGAGAGTTTTAAGAGTTGATGCTTTTGTATTGGTGATATTCGTGCTAGAAAACTTTTACCATACATGCTGACTTTCAGGTTGGTTGTTGAGTATGGTTGCTGAGTTTCATTTATTGAATATATTCCATTGCTTGGAGTGATAGAGTAAGTGATCAAAGGTCGGACGCTGACTGAATATAAGACGTTCTCCTGAAGTGTACAAGCAAGCGTAGTCCATGCTTTCTAGTTACTATAGAACTACTTAAGCTTCTCTTGTGTACCAAGTTTTGGAGTGCTAGAAAACTTTTACCATTGAGCTAGATTGTCGAAAATACCAACAGCCGATATTCCGTAATATCGACAGATTGACTTATCACCGTACGCCTGGAAAATCTCTACATAGATCTTGACTCAAAGTGATCTGACTACATAGACCAGAAGAGCAACTAATGTACTCCCGATATGCATGATATTGACAGACTCTGTCCATGCATCATGCAGTACTCGTGGTAGGATTTGAGCAGGTCAAGTTCTGTAATATCGGACACCCTCCCACAAGGAATCATAAGTTGGAAGAGAGAACTAGCAGCCAAAGTCTCCATCACTGTGATTGAAGTGCCTAAAACAGTATTGAGTATAATTTTCCCATTAAATGATAGGCCCTGAACTGGCAGCACCTCACAGCGCCTATAAGCAGAGCAAGGGACCAGAAGGCTTCTAATCCTGCAGTTCCCTCAATTTGGTGTCTAGCTATTATTTAATAGTATAATTCTATTAAATACCGATTTGGTCAACATTCTATTGCAGTATTAGATGCTTTGGACGTTAGTCCACTCTTCCAACTTACGATGTCCTTGTGGAGGAGTGTCCGATATTACATCACTTGATCTGCTCAAATCCAACTGCGAGTACTGCATGATGTGTGAACAGGGTCTGGATCCATGGATGGAGTCCATCGATATCAGTACATGAGGGAAGCTTAATTAGTCCTATAGTATAACTTACTAAGCATGGACTGCGCTTGCTTGTACGCTTCAGGAGAACGTCTGATATTACGTGGTGTCCAACCTTCGATTACATACTCTATTTATCAGTAATATATACGAGTATCAACATTGCAAGAAACATAAAGATTAACTTGTTTTATTGCTACTAGTGATATATACCAACATTTCGTTGCCATGCTTGCTGAGTTTCACTCATTGAATGTCCTTTAACTTTTATTTGCAGGCAGGAAGGATGGAGACTAGAACATGAAGACCCTAAAGATCCTAAATCTCCAATTATTTTTAAAGGAGTTGTCTTTAATGAAATGAAAGGTGTTTTTGTAAGTTGATACACGTATCTATCTTATACACATTTTATCATTGTGAAAGAAACCCACTTTACCAAACCATACAAGACAAACAACACGTATAGATTGTCAGCCTTGAGAACTGAGGATGGTGGGTTAAGTATCTTTTATGGGATGCCAACTCTCTTCACACACCCAGTGTCCAAACTCATACATTAAAGCATACTCACATAAACAGCCCTATCTTTGGTTCACAATATGTTTAGTACCATCATCCGTACAGCCTTCAACATTTTTATGTAGGATAGATGAACAGCCAATATGTGTTCTCTAATACACACTTGGATGTTATTTGATCCTGAATCATACATACATATACATATACATGCAGGCAAACCCTGAGAATGTGTATGCACAGATGGCTCAGAACCTCCTCTATCCAAGTCATACGTACTCTTATGTCAGTGGCGGAGACCCCATGAGCATCCTAGATCTTACAGTAAGTTGTCAGTTACATACATGTGTTTAATATACTACGAGCAATCACTGCACTAACAAGTACTCAAGTTTAGTAATCGTAGACTTTGCAAGTATAGTTATTTGGATGTCCTTCTAATACGTACGTACTCTGCAATTTCTAATTGGAAATCCTAGTACATATACAAAGCTAAAAACTGTGTATGGTCAGACACACACACACAGTCAGGTCCAACTTAGAAGGCTATCAGTTCAGTAGGAGAACTTTCTCCCAATCATGGTGGCAAACAGCAACTGGATGTGACGTCATATACAATGTACATATAATAAAATTGTTTCACGTTCCTTGAATACATGAAACTGGCCTATTCAGACGTAGTATGTTCAGGCAAATCTGGTGGTCCGTTTAATCTCCCAATGGTGGGACGTACACTCCCAAAAAAACGAGTCAGGTAGGGCTAGTGTGTTAGTTTGTTCTATGGATATGCTGCCACTAGTTTGGATTGCTAGCTTTATTGGCCATCATAATAACACAAGGTTTATACTAGTTAAATACTATGCATTGATGGCGAGCGGAAGAGGCAAGGCCGGTTACGGTTGCATGTAGTGTGCGGGCAGCCCCAGGGGCCAAAATGCATCGTCGGATACATCAATATATACATATAGAAGGCCCGCGCCAGCTGTACGACAAGGTGGGCTCGCCAACTATGCAGATTATGTGGCTCTTCAGCCTCATAGTTGAGTAAATTACACAGGATATGTTAAGTATGCTATACTCACACAGTATATGTAGACATAATTATATACCTGTATCTCTTTTTAGCACTTTTTCACTAGATGTCAATTACAACGCCTAGCACGTCAATTAGGTGTGTGTGTGTGTGTGTGTGTGTGTGTGTGTGTGTGTGTGTGTGTGTGTGTGTGGGTGGGTGGGTGGGTGGGTGGGTGGGTGTGCGCCATGTGGAGTGCAGGGAACTATGATGGGGAGAGAGGAATGATATACCATTCCACTTCTTTGCAAATACTCTCCACTATGCTAAGTATTCAAGCAGATGGGGTGAGAGTTTTGTCTATGTGAGTGGACCCCATGTAGGAGGTGGGAAGAAATGATCTGCCTGACCTGACTACTTACTGGCATGGTTCAGAAGGCCAATTAAGGATTGTGTTCTGTTCGGCAACGCCAAGCACCACAAAACAATTAAATCACGGTAGACTTCATTTTTTGACATCTCTAGTTAACATCCCCTTACTGTATTTCCTTACTAGTTTGCTACAGTATGATTATCACAGTCATATCTTGTATCGTTTCACAGTGGGAACAACTGAACAACTTCCATGCTAGGTATTATCATCCAAGTAATTCAAGGTATGCATGTATACATATATACTAACATAATCCTGAACTATAGGCATTGTGGATATATTTAGGACCGTGTATGTTTTATGTAAAAACGATATTTTTCAGCATGTTTTTATGGACTTTCAACTATACCATATATTGCATATTTCGATATTTAGGCTATGGTTTAGCTAATCTATCAAAGAGCTGGTAGCTAGACTATGTAGGGATGGCCCCAACATACCCATTAGCAATAATAGCTTACAATTCTCGAACACAGCAGTTTCATAAAATGGTGGGTCTCAAGCATGCAGGAGTGGAAGGGGGTGGGGCTTGTGAGAACACAGGTTTGCAGAAACAAGTGTAAAAACATTTTTCATTTAAAATGTTGAAGGATGTAGGGATGGAAGTGCCAAAAAGTATAGTAAACAAGGAAGCATCCATGCAACAAAACGGGATGGTGGCATGCAACAACAACAACATGCGTAACCACTTCGATCCCTACATCTTTCAAATGAAGTTGACACTTGTAATTGGCGTGCGGGAGCGAGCCAACATAGTCGTGCCAACGGGCCAACTTTTCTCTCTCTCTCTCTCTCTCTCTCTCTCTCTCTCTCTCTCTCTCTCTCTCTCTCTCTCTCTCTCTCTCTCTCTCTCTCTCCCTCTCTCTCCCTCTCTCCCTCTCTCTCTCTCCCTCTCCCTCTCTCTCCCTCCCTCTCCCTCCCTCCCTCCCTCCCTCCCTCCCTCCCTCCCTCCCTCCCTCCCTCTCACAATCAAAACCCATTTTGTCCATACGTTGTACAATTGGGGAGGTATGCATACAGTAGGTCAAGCTTGTCTAAACACAGTACAAGTGTGTTGCACAATACTACTGAACCTCTGACTACTATTACATGTATGATACACTATTTCTATATTACTGATATTTTGTTTGTTATGTACGGAAATTTTGCTTGCACCAGATCTGGTGGGATTGAGTGATCACTTCTTTCGAAATTGATGTTAGCATAGCCATGTGTTCCTTGTTCCTTATTGAGAGTTCCTTTTTAATACAAGAGAACCCAGGCAGATTGATGATTCCGCGTGAATCCACCTCGAGTGTAATGAGAGAAGTTCTGTATCCCGAATTCCGAGATCTTTGTTGGAGCTCTTCATATTTAGCTCTTTTTCTTTCTGCTGCTCCATCAAACAATGTTTCAAAACAAATCGTGAGTTCAATTAGCAGCAGTCTTTTCTTTCCATCATCCCAACACACAATGTCTGGCCGTAATGTTGTAGCAACAATATGTTGTGGGAACTGGTACTCTGACAAGTCAGAGGTCATATGTTCTGTTGGCTGGAGGTGGTTGGAGATAGTGTTGGCTCCAGTACAGCATCAGGACGGTGGTTATATCTCCTGGTTGTTAGTGCTACTGGGCACATGTTGAGGACGTGGATGAGTGTCTGTCGCTCTCCACAGAGGGGGCAGATGTTGTCTCCTCTCTTCTTCCAAAGAAGAAGGTTAGCATTGTGTGGCAAAGTATCTAGAGCACTGTTGAGTGCAAACTTCCTCTCCTCGTCAAGTAGCAACATTAAGGCCTTACCCCATACTTCTGAAGCATCAGAGGAAGTATTCCTGAACATTTGCCCCTCCTTCTCCAGGCTTAGCAGGTGGTTGTATCTGCCCTCATGAGCGTCTTCTTCTTCGAGGTATGTCCAGGAATGCCACGGACTGTCCCGGGATGTCCCAGGATATCATATGTATCTATACATATGTATACAGTATTATACACATCATCTTCCGCGTAGTCTTCGTCACGAGCCCAGCCTCCTCCCCATCAAAAGGGGGTGGAGCCTCACCATGCATTCGGCTCCACCCCCTTTACTGATGGGAGGGGCTGTTGCTGCTCCTCAGACGGGGTAAACTAGTTGTCAGATAGGGGACGTGGGATATCCTGGGACAGTCCGTGGCAATCCCAGACATATACCTCTTCTTCAGCAAGTAACTTAGCACCATTCGATAGGCTCTTCCTGGTGAAGTCAGGGTTACTCACCATCACATCTCTATCACATTGGCTTTGAACTTAGACCGTTGGAGTGTGAGATCATTTTGTAAGGACTTCTCAGCCATATATCTGACACATGTATCAGGAGAAGTAAGAAGTTGGCTCTGCCGCACAACTTGGAGTCGTTTGTAGAGAGTAGAGATTAGAGGGAGGTTGAGGCCATCTATCTTCGGTGGCAGGTAAAGAACAGAGGGGTTTGCTGGCTTTGCTAGACCTACCCACTTCTTCAGATATAGTGTGTAGATAGCATCAAGCTTCTTCTCAATCCATGAAATTGGAAGATCATCAATAGTGAGTAGCCATGACAAGCGTGGACACACACCTGCTCTGTACATCTTTAACTTCTGGCTTCTAGTAAGGGGACAGAAGTCAACAGAGTGAAGCATAGTCTGGAGACGAAATGAGATGGATTCTTTGATCCTAGCCGTGTCTCGTGGTATTTCGAATATCCGGCCAAGAAACTTAACTTGCTCAGATGCAAAGGGTACCTGCTGGCCACTGAGAGAGAGTTGGGGATCTACTAATTTCCCAGATGATGACTTGAGTGCCAGACACTTACACTTCGGGATTTTTGCTCTCATTCCGGACCAACAGAGCCATTTATCAATCAACTGTAATAGATGTTGGCAAGCAGATGGTGACCTCTCTCTCTCTCTCTCTCTCTCTCTCTCTCTCTCTCTCTCTCTCTCTCTCTCTCTCTCTCTCTCTCTCTCTCTCTCTCTCTATATATATATATATATATATATATATATATATATATTAATATATTGGAACGCCTTGAGATATGTAGATCCAGTGTTGTTACATACTTACCGTCTCCCTGACGATCTATCAGGTCATCAATCCTGGGCATCGGGAAGGCATCGACTTGTGAAAAGACATTCAGGCGACGGTAATGTATGCACATACGAATGCGCAGAGTCTCATCCTTCTTTTGTACTAATGCAATTGGGGAGGCCCAATCCCTAGATGACTGTTCGATAATTCTGCTCTTCTCCATCTGCTTTAGTTCCTCTCGAACCATGTCATTGGTAACCGTATGCGATGCAGTGGTAATCGGACTGGTCAGGTTCCACAGTGGTAATCGGACTGGTCAGGTTCCACCAGTGTCTATCTGATGCTGCAGTATCATGGTTCTACCTGGTTGATATCAATGGCTCTTTCGTCTGTCCCAGCCACGTACGTCCTCCTGTTTGCTCATGTGTGAAATCACGTGACAATCATTTGCTGAGCTGGCTGTCTGGCTAACAGGTAAACTGTGGGAGGCAATACTAGTGAGTTCAGAATGCTGGACATAATATATGAGTAGCTGCTTGTTTCCGTAGGCCGTAGTGACTTTAGTCTATTGTGGCCCTGTTAAAGTTATCACCTTGCCCTGGTGCTTAGCCTTTGGCTTTGGTGTTCATTCTGAGCAGTTACATGCAGAGGAACAGCACTATATATTAGTGGAGTGCAAGGAATTCAACTCAACTTGCTTAGAGCGAGTAGTGCATCAGGACATAACTTGCTCGTGCTCGCCCCACGATGCCTTGCATTTCACTAGTATTATGTAAGTTATAGTTATATCACCCCTTAGAGTGCTATCAAGATTTACAGACACGACTCACGAGGGCGCAAAGCGCCCGAGTGGGAGTGTCTGTAAATGGATACTGCACAATAAGGGGTGCTATAACTGACTTATAGCCCACAAATGGCCACTAATGACTCCTATACATGTGCATGTTTTTATAGTGGCAAATAAAGTGCATGTTTTTATAGAGGATGCACTCTAGCGCATATACAGTCCCTACTGGCTCCTTTGATCTGCCCATGCAGTGTGCTATAATCTGTGTTTACTCTGGAGTACAATGCCTTCATCCCAAGTTGATTATCCGACAAACCAAGTTGATTATCCGACAAAATACCAAGACAGTACAATGAAACTTGTCAAATCCAAGTAGTGTAAAGATCTTGGCCACCACATGCACAAGCCAAGTACAATCAGAGAGTTGGTAAACTCTCTATGTAGGGATGGCATCAACACGCCCATTAACACTTAACAAAAAGAACGGCTCAAAACTCTCGAACACGGCTGTTACAAGCCCTTTAGACACATGAACGTACTCAATGAGTGTTTCTGTACCCAGTAAGATCCTCAAAATATGTAAAATACACCACTACAATTGAGATCATTGTTGGGGTCAGGTTGCCCTGTATTTTCTTCATCATTGTTGGCCCTCTGTTGGGTACGAGTAAACGCAGTGAGTGCCTCGTCTGGTTCGGGGTCTCCCTCTCTCTCAGCTCCATTAGTGACATTAGTTGAGATATGTCCCAGCTGAGCAATGCAGTGTACTAGAGACCCCTGCTTTGACAAAAATATCTTCATTCCTGATGCATACTTTTACTGCAGCTAGTGGGTAAGTGGCAACATCTCCACGAGCACAATGTATAGTGATCTCACCACCCAAGAGATCCTCGTCAGAGACTAGTTCCTTCCGCACCAGGGTCTTGGTTGCCCCTGTGTCCAACAAGATGACCGTAATGTATCTGTCATTGACAGTTCCCCTGCAGTAGACACAGCTCGACTGTTTGTGTTTGGCTTCAGTACTTCCCATATCACAATAGAAGGACTTCTTCTGGCAGTGTGGTGCCCCTTCTCGTTGCACTTAAAGCAGGTTATAATTTCCAAGTAACAGAGACAAAACTTCTTCGGGGGCCTGGGTGTATCATAACTGTGACAGGGTTGTGGGCAGTCCCAGGCCCAATCCCCTGTAGTCCACATTTCGGACATTTTGTAGTTGGAGTCTTGGCATCCTTCTTAATGATCGAGGTAGAGCGGGCCTGCAAATAGGTCTCTGCAAATGTACTTGCCTCCTCGCAAATCTTCGGCTTCCTCTCAATGACAGCCACCCTCGCATCATCTGAGAGTATGGAAGGGAATTATTCTCTCACCATGAAGTCTAGTAGCTCCTCCCGTGAGATGGTTTCTTTTGTCCATTGAGACGCCAAGTCATGCAGGCAAGTCATCAGTTCCTGATGGGAATAGGATGAGGTCACTGGGGCAGCTACTTTTGTGAGCGTATACAGTTCACCTACACAGTTGAATTAACAAACCTAATACGCCTAACTTTACTGTTATATCTACGTGTACAGCAGTCCTTCACAACCACATCTTCAACTCCAGCTGCTACTGCAGTCATCGCCACCCCTACTTTAAAGCTGTTGCCTGAGTAGATGGTGGGGTATACGCCACTGACACTGTAAGGTCGAACGTAATTCCCCAAAGCTACCATCGAGGAAGTGAGCTGTTTTCCCAAATAAACGAGGGGCTTGGACTGAGCCCTCAGGCAGTGATGACAGAAGTCGTCTTCTCTGTATAAATACATGTATACAAATTTAGGAAATTTGAAGTGTAGTACATGTATAGGGATTGCATAAAAATGAACAGGGACAAGATCGGACACAGAATGCTGTGATATATCAACATACCTTTGTTGGTACATTGATGTATATAGCACATCTGTGTCCCTCTTGTCTCTGTTCGTTTTTATGCAATCCCTATAATTATTACACTTCAAATTTCCTTGTCTCTTATATTATTGTAAGCAATAATTCTTATTAGCACATGCTCACCATATCCATAAACATCTGGCCAAGTATTGCTATAAGCCCTAATAATCACACTTAAAGCTACATAGTAATGTGTGCTTTGTATGGCATGATTTGGTTGCTAACAAGGCAAGCTACAAGCAACAGCGTGTACTTTTAGTAACTACAAATACTAGAAGCATGAGCAAATCTGCTAGCAATACACTACCTCACCAGCACTTTGACTTGGTGCTAGTATCATGGTAGGATAGCGTGCTGCTTCTCCAGCAGATGGTACATAGAGTAATGGCCTGGCAGAGACTCCAACACACTGTACGTGTATGGAATGTTCAGATGGTGACAGTAGCACAAGTATCGTCAACACATCTTTCTATTGCTTATGTAGTATTAAACGCAAGTTGTGTCAATACTTTCTCTATTCTCAGCCAGTTCACTCTGTGCCTAGTTGCTACGTGCTAGTTACTAAGCATTTGTGCATGTGCTGTAGATGTAATGACATCATTAACAAGTCTTGTGTCTTTACGTAATTGGTGATACATGCTAACAAATTAACTATGTACGCACATCCAAATGAAATTGCATAATTGCTATATACATGTACCATATTTGCATTGAGAGGAGTGTGAACATCAGTATTACAAGAATCACAAGGGTTAACAATGAATGCTTTTGATAACTCTACACACCCTGACTGGTCAGGTTGATGGTTACCATGGTTGCTCATTAGTTATCCTCATTCATAATACATTGCTGGGAGATAGAACAATCAGTAGTACATGAACTACATGGTTAACAGAAGTATTTTACCTCTATTCCCCTAGTACGTAATGATAGATTTCCACATGCATCCTCATTCATTTTATGGTTATTGAGTTTCACTTCTTCAAGAAGTAGAAATGATGAACATTGACAAAACGTGGAAATCATTTTTCAGTACATCTTACATCACAACACAACCAATTTTTGCATACTGATTTTTTTTCACATATTCTTCACCTTGATATCAGTCAAATCAACTTTAAATTGAAAGTGAAAATGAACAATATTCTTATATGTGGTTTTCTATAGGGATAATCCCTATCCATACTGTGTGATATATCTATTTCAGGTTCTTCACATATGGAAATTTCCCACTTCTTGATCACCTTGATTACATTAATTCAGAGGTTTTGCAGCATTTTCAGCGCACCAACTTTTGCACAGAAGTTCCTCTGGAGCCAAGGTGGACTGAACCGGTGCGTGTGTGTGTGTGTGTGTGTGTGTGTGTGTGTCTGTGTGTCTGTGTGTCTGTGTGTCTGTGTGTCTGTCTGTTAAGTCACATCTCACCTCTGGAGCGTCTGTTCGTCCTGAAAATCCTGTCACGTACTCAGCGGGCAATGGAGGTCAAAATATTTGTGGGGACACAGGTCGGTTGCAGAGATCCAGCATTCCTCTGTTTAAAGCCATACGTACAGTCGGCCATTTTCCTGCAGAAAGTGCACATGCGTATTTAATCACGCGTATGTGGTAAGCGGCCTGCTTCGTTTCGTGAATTGCCATTGGTTAGCCCTCCAAGCAAGGTCTGTCAAATGGCATGAACTCATTGCGCGGAGGGTTCTGTACTTCAGTGCATTCATTTTTATATGATTTCTATACTTCATTTCAAATTTATGTATGTATATAGGTACTTGTAGACCTAACCAGGTTCACCAAAAGCATATAGTGACATTTCATCCAATGTAGTGACCACTCTCTATAACACATGACACAGATTGTTACAGTGCTTACCACTGTATTGTAGTATCGTCCCTACTTGTTCATTTGTTATGTGTGTGTTATTTCAGCGGGAACATCACATAACCGGGCCAATGGATACTCTCACAAGTACTATGGATGGAAAACATTTTGTGGGTGTTTCATTTCTACTTTCATCGTAAGTTTTCTCCATCATGAAATAATTTTTCATTCAATAGTCAATGACAGATGTTATATTTGTATTGAAAACTCCATCTCTGCTTCTATGTCGTAAACTACTATTTATATGTTTACTAGTAGATAGAGAGAGCTACGCACATGACAGAAGGTGTGCGCAGAGCAAACTAGGCAAACGGCAGACAGCTGTTTTGGGCTGGTTGGCCCTCATCAGTTCCGTGTATGTGTAGCTGCTCTGGGACGGCCTAGACTTACATACCGTAGGCATGCCTAAGTAGTTGTGGTGTCAGAACAATAATATTCATCCACCACAAACCACACAAGCCTACCTAGGAAAAACCCCACCGCCTAACTCAAAGCCAACAGTAAACATAAACAAGTATCACAAACATGTACATGTTTATAATACTTGAAAGCTTATTAATTCAGTCACGTAACACGTCTTCATCTAGAAAATAGCATAAGATCATGACCATGAGGTCTTTATCAGTTTTGTATGACAACTTCTATATGTATTAATCTGCCTTTAATCAGCACTTGTATTTTTACATAGGATCACAGATTCATATTCCTCACTTGTGTTGTCTGTACTGAGTCACCTTCTTGTGGATGGCCCTGTTTCTCCATTCTACCAATCTCTTATTGACAGAAATATTGGATCAGAGTACACACCCAATACAGGGTTAGACAAAAACATTTTTTTGTGTATGGCAACACATTGGCTTGATGTGCTACAGGCGAGCTTCCTGCCAAGACTCCCGATACCATTATGCAATAGACATGAGTGTGATAGATGTTTGGGTTGTCAACATATGATCTAAATGTCGTTCTCCCAATATGAGAATAACACAAACATGGTGCAGTATACAACTAAGGGGGACTTAAGTGTATTTTTCATCTGTTCAAGCCTTGAAACCTGAATTTAGGTCGTAGCATAACATTTTTCAGGATGAAGGCAGCCTGAAACTAGAACATACCTTCAGCATTATGTAGATTGTCTGATTTATACCTGTCTAGTTGGTGTAATCAAAATGTATCCTAGTTGCCACAGCAATCAGCTTCCTATCTTCATTTAGACTGGACAACCTCTATCACTGAATCTGTGTACTTGTTTCCCCAGTCTCTGTTACCATTAATAAACTGAGAATGTTATAGGCATGTTTTGACACTTGTAGCCTGTTATTAAGCAATTTGTTTACCCTCAGTATGCATGTGCAGTGAGAGTATGGTAGTTGGGTTTGTCTGTCTGTCTGTCTGTCTGTCTGTCTGTCTGTCTGTCTGTTTGTCTGTGCTTAAACTTGCTTGTAGTGAGTTTATTTGTTACAAATGACACAGCTTACCTAATGCACGATACAGCAGCCAACTTCTTTGGACTGGATCTTTAGGGTGTCCAAATAAATATACAGTGAATGTGTTTACAAACAGCACAGTAATGAACAGCACATTATCTCTTCTGGCCTCTAACATCGCATACTTCTCTATTTAAATATCAGAGAAGTGGTGTAGTATGCAAGTCGATGCTTGCAGTAAGGAAGTAGACACATGCTCTATTGCTGTGCCAGAGCTTGCTTGAATTAATGGTCACAGAATGACTCATAGTTAATGAGAGCTCCATCATTTGTGTCTATTGCAAAGCTGCATACCCAATAGTCTTTTTCTGAAAGATTTCACTGCCTCACTGGCTAGCATATCAGCTAACATATCAGCTAGCATCACGGCAGAATGGTGTGCCGCTTCTCCAGCAGACAGTACAGTGGCCTGGCAGAGATGCAAACACTCTACACGTGCAATGTTCTGACGGTGAGAGTAGCACAGGAATTGTCAACACACTTCCTTTTGCTTATGTAGTTACTTGCTATACGAATCGTCAAACTCTGTTCTCAGCCAATTCAGTCTGCACCTAGTTGCTACGCGCTAGTTGGTAAGCGTGTGCGCATGCACGGCAGATGAAATGACATCATTAACAAGTCTTGTGTCATTACATAATTATATGACATATAATACGTACAATGTATGTACATTCATAGTGAAATTACATAATCACTATATACATTGTATATACATGAACAATTGCTTCAAGAGATGCTGACAAAGGCAAGGTAACAACAACAAAACAACAGAAAGGCAAAGCAACACAACACAACTTGCCTGAAACAGTCATTTTTCAAAAAGAAAATTGGCTGCCTCGGTGACATGTACTGAGAGGAGTGCTAAAATCAGTATTATAAGAATCACAAGGGTTAACAATGCTTTTGTTATATTGCTATTAGCAATGCTATCTCTAGACACGCCATATTTCAGGTTGCTAGTTGCCTTGATTGCCATGGTTGCTGATTTTTGCTGTTTTTGTACATTGCCGGGAGAGATAATGATCAGTAATACATAAACTACGAGGGTTAACGAACAAATTATACCTCTCTTCCCCAGTATGCATTTCCACATACAAAGATTCAAGTTCATTGATCTTATGGTTATTGAAGGGGTGTGGTCCCCGCAAGGGGAGAGCCCCCCGAAGGGGGCGTGGCGACACTCCCGACCACTTTCTCCGGAGTGGCCTGCTGCGGCTCCTGTCCTCGCAGTCTCCGAGACTTGCGCGTGGGTCTCTGAGGTAGAGGCTCGGAGGTAGCCATGCGCAAAAACACCAGTCGAATAAGAATAATACTTCCCTAGTACTTTCGGTGATCGGTGACTTTCTTCGGGGGAATGACTGGTGATACAAAAACTAGTGTTTATATACTAAAAGGTTAAGCTTCCTGAAGCAGGACAAAATGCGTTGCGCGCACGAGTGCTCTATACGGGATAGGCGGTGTGCGGACAAAGGCTCGGTTGTCAGGGTAGAGCGGGAGCATTCCACTCCTACTTCACCTAGGCAACGTCTAAGGCTATGCCATGCTCAGTGTGCAGTGACGCTGTGGAGAGATGGCAGGTGGTGGCCCTGATCCACCCATGCAAGGTACACAAGGTCACAAACAAACAATTCAGCTTTGGAGCTGTGTGCATGTTGCCATAGCTGGTTACTGGATGTCCTACAGTTACATTTGTATTCTTTCATGAGGAGAGAGGCATGTCTCTACATGTGCAGTTAATTAATTTGTGATGTATAAGTATGTTTTTTTACATGTAGCACTGTGAGGATGTACTGTAAAACCTGCTTTTCTTGTATATAGGTATGATAATTCCATAAAGGAGTCCTCTTTCTCTGTTGGGTTGCAAGGTGTAAACAGTGATGACCTAGACAAAGTAAAAATTCTCATTTGGAATACACTGGAAAAGGTTTCCAAGTAAGAGTAACTAGTGTACATGTATATGTATATGTTGGGGACCAATTTAAAACCAGCAGCCCGGTTTAAAGCCATCCAGATGGCTTGTGTGTGGTCCGGGCCCATTTTAATGGCCGTAAAAAACAGTAACCCGGGCAGCTAGAACTCTACCCCTGAGAAATGCAGCAAACACATATGGCACTGTTGTAATTATGAGTGGGTGCAGCCCATAATGACTCAGGGCTAGGGCTAGGGGGCTACATGTGCGATTTGCAATGGGCGCTAAAGTATCATAAAGCTAGGGCCACACCCACTCCCAATTATGAGGCATCATATATTCCTACACAGCATCGCTCGTGCACCACACCCTGCCACTGCTCTGTTGCTGGTGAGCTATGCCATTAACACTGCTCTTCGCTTCAGGTTGGCAGAGGCCTGAGCCCACATAGTAGACTGCGGTCCCTGCCTTCACCCCACATATTTACAACAGGGGAAATTGTGAGCGTGGAATCACCAAGCAGCCAGGGAATGGCGTTTCTAGTTCAATCCCAGTCCAGTAGATCATTCACCGCAAGGTTAAATCGATTTCGAAACATGGTCAATTAAAAAGAATAGTATTTAGCTGCTACCCTGTTGGGTTGGCTTGAAAACTATCAGGCTTACCATCCAGACGGTTTGAAAGCCAATGGGGCAATATTAAAGCCGACTGGCCCGTTGCAGCCGTCTGGCTACTTTAAAGCGGTCTGGCCCGTTTTAATGCTGTTGGACGGCTTTAAAATGGTCCAAGTTTATAATCGGTCACCAACATATACATGCGTACAATAGTGACAGGAATCAAGTAACAGAGTAAACCGTCTAGTCTAGACCAATGTAGACTAGACTAGGGTACTTCAACGTAGGGTACTTATTTATGTAGTCTAGATAGATGTCAAATGTTACATTGATGTTTTAACTTATTCTGCCAGGTGTAAAGGCAAGGTGATAAAATCACTCCACAAAAAATGCACGAATAGGGTAAACAAGAGAGCTTAGGTGGTATGACATAGAAAGAATAACAAATACAATAGAACAAATACAAAAAATAAGTGGCAAACAATGTGACAAAAATGACATAAAATAAGGATCCGCATTCATTCCACTTGGGTGTAAACAATTAAAAGTTGGAAAATCCACTCCCTCTCTGTACTTACAGAGATCTGGATTATGTTGTTCCAGTACCATGATGTTAAGTGTATGGCCTGGTCTGTTAAAATGAGATGCTGTGTCAATTTTATGATAAACCAGTAGCATCTCATTTTAGCAGACTAGGCCATACACATTCAGATTTACTGTCATGGTACTGGAAAAACATTACCCAACTCACCCACTAACCCATCACTACAACCTGTCCTATTTTGTTTTTTCCATCCGCTTATCCATAAGGGTATCCTCACAGAACCTAGCCTCGATCCCACCTCCAAAGGCAGAAAGAGGGAGGCTTGGTACTTACTGTACATGTATTTGCATATGAGCCAAATAATCAAGATACCTTACCGTATAACACACTGTAAAAGCGTCAATCCGTGCACAGGTCAAAGTTGCTGAGTAAAATATACAATGTCCACGTTTTACGGCTTTGTGTATGTGCGAGTTTCAGAATATTGTGGTAGTGTGGCTGCTGGGCCGATGCATAGCTTCAGGCCTTGCTGCAATACAGTGAGTTTTAAATGACTCGGTTGCTTTTTCCTGTGATTTTTTGAGAGCAGGTACGGAGATAGGTTTACGGATAATTTACTGATGTAACCGGATTCCCCAGTTTTTGGGGAATGGTACACATGCGCATTGAGACACATGCAGTGCTCGAGTACCAGCCCTTTCTTAGTGGCACACTGGCATGGGATCGAGGCTACACAAGACCCTGACATTATTACATAATCGTCCACTTTACTGTCAATTTCATATTTCCAATCAACTTCAATTCACTTTCTATACTAACGTTACTGATAATGCTCTGTACTAGTGGAATGCTACGCATTGTAGCCGAGCAGGAACAAACCCACTAGTTCTCTCTTCCATAGGATATGAAGAATGTTTTCTTGGTGGATATCTACTGCATTGAATGGATTGGTACTTGTTAACCCGCATGCGAGGCGAGGGTTATAGTACTTGGTTTTCTCCTAGTATTAGTGGATATGGACGAGCCTCTCTCTCCTCAGACGTCTCCATTGCAAGTCGCTGTTGTTAACAAACTCTTACTTAATGTAGCTCACTCCTCCAATGTCTCTGTTGCTCTTACCTGCTGCATAGTAGTCCTCTGCTGCTTGAGGCATGCTTCTTCCTGTGTTGTTCGGGTTGCACGCTGTGCCTGGTCTTGAGCACGACATCGAGAAAGGCGGATATCTCGCTCTTCGGCTGTCTCTAAAGCAAGACGCTGCCTCCTACGAGCTCTGTCTCTCACCTGTTGCTTCTCTCACTTTCTGAAGCGCGACACCACCACTTGAGAGAACCCATACAAGTGATACTAATTGCTCTATAAAAATTCATCAGACTCTCCTCCCCCCGCGAGAGTCTGGCCTGTGAGACTAGTTTGCAAGAACTGGCGCATCCGTGACTAAAATGTTTTCAACTAGAGCTAACTAGATTATTCTGGTTTTTGCCGATGTGTGCATGCAAAATTAGAACTCATGTACAACATTACAGTATGTACAGTGCCCGTCATAATTATTATTATTATATGTATATAAATATATATATGTATGCTAGATGTATGTAGAAAAATCGGCCCATTGGCACGACTAGGTGAGCTCGTCCAATTACCTCAAGCTTGCCTTTCATATGCTCTTTACTGATACTGCCTCAATGCTGCATTTCTTTCTTAACCATTGTTCTCCTATTAACAAAGCCCAAACTTTTTTTTTGTTGTTCTAAAAATCTCTGTTTACCTTCTCAGTAGCCTCATTCTGCTTTTTCCTCACTTGTTCTTCAACCTCTGTACCTAATCTATGCTACTCATCCCATAAGTCTTTCCTACTGTAAATGAAATGCACTTGTAAAGTGTGTAACCCTCGTGCAGTTATGACTACCAAGTAAATGTATTAGAGCTCCTGACTCTCTTCTTGCTCAGCTTGTAGCCACTATATCTAGTAGAAAGTCGTACGTGTTGCAACCTCTAATTAATGTGCACCTTCAGGCATAAACCGCTGCCTAAAACATACATTTCTGATGATACAGCTCCAGACTTACTATTATTATGAAGTAGCAATACTGCTGGTCATTATATCCATGTTTGGCAATCACAACAACCACGGTTTACGAAAATCGGCAATTTACCACTTTCTTCGACAACACAGGTCTGGTCTCTCCTTTCCGCTCCAGACATTAACTGTGGCGAGCACTAATGATGCTTCTTAATATCTCCACGTTTGGTACTCATTGCAATCACGGTTTATAAGAAAACTTGTTTAAATACAGACAGACATACACAGAGACACACACACACACACACACTCACACACACAAACCGATTACAATAACCCTCCTGCGCATGCGCGAGGGTTAATAACCTTCCTAGAAATCTCTCACCCTAAGGTAATGCTCTACTTCATTTACTACCTAGCTGATATACCACAAGTAATCACTGTTTCCCCCTACCTTCCTCTCTGCTACCCTCTTTACTATACTTTCCCATTCATCTAAATTCTATCTACTACGTTATACTCCTTTTCCAATTTCTATCTTACACTTGATGCTCTTAAAAACCTATCTACTTCAGCCCTTAAGGATGTCTGATATTATATGCAAACCTCTCTCTAGTCTCACCTTCTAATTACACACGTTTCCCCCCTCTTAGACATGTTACTTACCCTTCCCAATCTACCCATACAAGGAAATGGTTCAAACATCAAGTGAGGAAATGATGGCTTATCCATTCGTGTCAGTGTTAGCAGTGTATTTTATGTACTTTGAGAGTCGCACACACTATTGGAACACTAATAATGCACATGCGCAGTTTCCAAAATGGTTGACTACATGGATAGCCATACCCCTATGGAGTGGGTGGGTCTAGTCCTCTTCAACTGTATGGTATCAGTTGGTGTCTATGTAATGCAGGAAGCAGTGTGTCTCTGCAACGGAGCAATTTCAGAGAAATCCACCCAAATTATTGTCCGTTGTCTGCTGAGTACACGATATCGAAACATTTGGCCTTATTACTATTGTGTTGACTAGTGTAAAAGTTATTCGAGATGGCCTTCACTGGTCAAGTTAATATCTTTACTATAGCTTAACTCTTGCATTCAAAAGTTTTGAGCTGTTTTATAGGCTGATGGGCATGTATGTATGACAATCCCATTCCTACATAGAAAGTTGATGAACTCATATAAAATGTTAAAGGATGTAGGAATAGAAGTGCCAAAAAATATCGAAACAAGAAAGCACCTATACAGTAAAGCATGGGATGATGGTAGTACCATGTGTAACCCCATAAAATAACAGGTGTAGGGAGGGGGATGGTTCCCACAAGCTAGGGGAGAGCCCCCCCTGAAGGGAGGCGTGGCAGTACTCCTGACCACTTTCACAGGAGTGAGATCCAGCTCCAAATCTTGTCCTCACCGAGTCAGAGATTTGTGTCTCTGAAACAGGGACTCAGGGGTACCATGCACAAACACTAGTTGAATAACTTCCCTGCTTCACTCCTTCCTTCATTTGTTGTGCTCCAATCTCTACATCCTTCAACACGAAAAATGTTTTGCACTATAGTAGTTTGTTGTAAATCAGATTACACTAGCCCAATGTTTCATCAGAAACAGACGTTTTGATATGAGGTGTCTCTCCCATAACAGGTCAATAGTGAACACTTTGATGAATGAAACTTACACCCATTCGTCATCTGTCATGCCATTAACTCTCGCCGTGCATGCGCAGCAAGGGTTATGGTAGTTGTCAGTTCTGCCTGTCTGTTAAGTCACATTTTCACCTCTGGAACATCTGTTTATCCTGAAAATTCTGTCACATACTCAGTGGGCAACAGAAGTCAAAATATTTGTGGGTTTTCTCTGAAACTGCTATCCAACACTCCCTCCGTTGTAAGGCCATATGTACTGTCAGCCATTTTCCTACGGAAAGTGTGCAATGCGCATTATAGTATTTACCACATGGTGGCACGGAGGTTTCTTCACTTTAGTACATTCATTGAAGAGTGAGCTGAGACATGTAGGCGACGTTTTGCATGCCCCTACCACCTGACGAAGGATAAAAGGAAACAGGTACAGGACCATTACCCTACCATTCCTGAACAACCCTTAGAGTTGAAGTCTACTACTGTCATACCCTATGTCAGAGGTGTGTCTTAATCTATCAGGAAGATACTACTATCTCCACTAGGTGTTGGAGTCTATTTCAAACCAGTTCAGACCCTTAGACAGTTACTATCGCACCCTAAGGATCCAATGCCACACCTAGAGAGACATGGTGGTGTCTACAAGATCCCCTGTAGTTCCTGTAACTCTTCTCACATTGGCCAGACAGGGAGAAGACTCACACAGAGGTTGCATGAACACAGACAGGCTGTGAGGCAAGCGGATTTCAACTCATCTGCTTTGGCAGAACATGCCTGGGCCTGTGACGACCCTGTTAACTGGTACAATGTACAAGTGTTATCAAACCCTAGAGACCACACTGCCAGAATCATACAAGAAGCTGTGTTTATTGCCAGACTGATGACTCACAGAATAAGGGATAATGGAGCACTCACTTCAGAGTATGACATTCTTTTCAATTCTAACTAGGATTTATTCATGCACTAATTCCAGCTCCTCCCACCACGTGCATTTCTATGTTTTAGGTTTACTTCCTGTTATAGCTCATATTCATTCTGTTTGGCGTGTAAGCAGATTTACAACAAACTGCTATGGGTCCCCCTAGTCACACAGGACCATTTGTGTTTTGCACTAATTTCACTGTTTTTTACATTATGCTAAATGCTTTTTTCATGTGCATGCCCCACCCCCTTTTACTCCATGCACTTGATCTCCACCCATGTGTATGGAAATGAAAAGCTCATGCAAAATGGCTTACAACAAAAAAGGAAGTCATTTGAGTTACATAGTTACATGTGATGATAAAAGATTTTGTTGGTCAAGGATCATGCACAAATTAGGTGAGGGCTTGTGCCAAATTTGTTGTAAGCCATTTGAATTGATTTTGAAGATGAAGGAGGAAGAATTGAACAAATCAGTAGTTTCGCCAATTTCAGTGTGTCATTGTAATCATGTATAATTATAATCCTTAGAGTTTATTTGTAGGGTACAGAAATATTCTACATGTATGTGTCTGTAACTGCTATGTTCAGGAGTTCTGAGCCATTTTGTGTATTAATGCTACTGGGTATGTTTGTGTCATTCCTACATAGTGAGTTTATATACTGACTCTTTGATACATAGTTGTCCTGAAATTTATAGAATAAAATGAATACACTCTAACCCTTGGCGCTACGTCAGCACAAATCTGTGAAAACGCACATGATATTAAATGCTAACAATGCGCATGCACGGTTTCCAAAATGGCCGACTACCGGGTAACCATACAATGCAGGAAGCAGTGTCTCTCTGCAATGGAGCGATTTCAGAGAAATCCACAAAAATATTTTGACCATCGTTGCCTGTTGAGTACGTTTATCCTTCTCAGGACGAACGGATGCTCCTGAAGTGAGATTTTGATGGACAGACAGACAGACCCAACTACAGTAACCCTTGCTGCGCCTGCTTGCTGAGGGTTAATAATAGGGGTGGCAGTGCCAAAATCCACATGCAGTGTAAAATAGCATGCAACTGTGTAGCATAGGTAATCCCTTCCCTACATCTACAGTTATTTTTTTACTTCAGGGAGGGATTTGCTGAGGAACATGTTCACTCAGTTTTACATCAGATTGAACTTGGACTGAAACATCAGACAAGCAGTTTTGGACTTTCCCTCATGACGGTATTGCACTTAGAATATGTTGCATGTTAACAACTAAAGTAGTCATGATTTTTTTCAGTACTGTGATGTGGTGGTGTGGGTTAAAGTGTGTTTACTACTGTAGTTTTGACTCTCAGGAACATGTCCAGCTGCTTCACGTGTTCAAGGATTACCTGTTACAAGGCATTGCCACTCTTAGAGCACCTAAGCCGGTTGCTTACATTAACTTAAGGCACTGCACTTCATCAGGGTAACAGTAGCAGCTTCATTACAACTGGTACAGCTTCATTAATGGAGCACTGTGCTCTATCAGGGTAACAGTAGCAGCTTCATTACAGCTGGTACAGTTTGTAGCACTTCGATATGTTAGAAACACAAATAAAGCTACAGTGTGTGCATAGTTACTAAGTTGGTTGGATAAACTATATGTATATACATAGGTAAAAATCATCCTTGGTGGGCTCACTCCCAATTGCCCATTTACATATATACAAGTGAATAAAAAATTTAGGAAATTTGAAGTGTAATATAGGAATTGCATAAAAATGAACAGAGACAAGATTGGGACACAGACATGCTATGTACATCAACATACCTTGTAGTACATTGATGTATATAGCATATCTGTGTCCCAATCTTGTCTCTGTTCATTTTTATGCAATTCTTATATTACACTTCAAATTTCCTAAATTTTTTATTTACTTGTCTCTTGTCATTTTTTACTATTGTAAGCAATAATTCTCCCTAGCATGTGCTCTCCATATCCATAAACATCTGACCAAGTATTGAGCTACTGTATAAATGCGTGATTAGTACTGAGGGCGTGGTTTGGTTGCAAGCAGCAGCTGCGTACACTTTGGTCTATATTAGTCTATAAGCAAACCTGCTAGCAACGTGCTATCAGTCACCAGCGCTTTGGCTTGGTGGTATATAGTATCGTGGTAGAATAGCGTGCCGTTTCTCCAGCAGACGGTATATAAGCATATATACTATATGGTATCTATGATATAAGCTTACCGAGGTACATACGTAGAGGCAGATCACTGTACGCGTGTGCAGTGTTCTGACGGTGAGAGTAGCACAAGAATCGTCAACACATCTCTGTTTTGCTTATGTAGTACTCAGTGCTAGTTGCTTTACAAATCGTCAACACGTTCTCTATCAGCCAGTTCACTCCTTGCCTACGCGCTAGTTGCTAAGCTTTTGCGCATGCGCGGCTGGTGTAAATGACGCCATTAATGAGTCTTGTCTCATGACGTAATTGTTTTCTTGTATGACGCAAGCTAACTATATACGTAAAACGTATGTACTATGCACGTACATTCAAAATGAATTAGGTAATCGCTATAATATATATGTACATGTATTGCATTGAGAGGAGTGTTAACATCATTATTACAAGAATCACAAGGGTTAATAACATATGCTTTTGTCATGTTGCTATTAGCAATGATATCTCTACACATGCTAACTTTCAGGTTGATGGTTACCATGGTTGCTGAGTTTTGATCATTAGTTATCCTCATTCAAAATACATTGCTGGGAGAGATAACGATCAGTAGTACATGAACTACAAGGGTTAACGAAAAAAATATACCTCTATTCCCCAGTACGTATTGATTCATTTCCACATGCAAAGATTCAATTCCATTGATTTTATGGTTATTGAGTTACGCTTCTTCAAGAAGAATAATAGGAAGATGAAGAACATGGCAAAAATGTGAAAAGCACTTTTTCAGATATTACGCTTATCTTACATCACAGATCAACCATTTTTTGTTTCATGGTTATTTTTCACATATTCTTCACCTTGATATCATTAAAAGTGAAATCAACTTCAAATTGAAAGTGAAAATGAACAAAATGCTTATATATGGTTTTCAATGGGGATAGACCATAGCAATCCCTATATACACAGTACTACCGTACTGTGTGATAAATGAACCACAAGCGTCTGTAATATCACATTGAAAGGATGGAGTTTTAAAAATTGTTGGACCGTTGTGCAATGTGTTCTACATCTTAAAAACTGCACTTTTATAGTGTGCATACAGTCATATATGTTGTGTGTGTGTGTGTGTTTAGTCTGGCGTAGCCACACCCGAGTGCGCAAGCGCAAGCCTATATCAAGATTTGTACCTGCTGCAATGCAAGAATATTGCAGTCCAATCAGATTACAAAACAACCAATAACTGAAGGTATGTTAATTACATTCCAGCTGAACAAAGGTTGGCATAGGCTTCACAGAGAAAATGGTCCATGAATACGAACTTCCGCGGGGTCAAAGGAGTCCGTCTTTTCACCATGCGGACACCGTACGCACGTTGCAAAAGTCCGCGTAAGTCAGTTGTGAAGTCCGCGTAAGTCTGTTGTGATACCATATATCACCACGGACTTACATGGCATCACAACGGACTTACGCGGACTTTTGCAACGTGCGTACGGTGTCCGCATGGTGAAAAGACGGACTCCTTTGACCCCGCGGAAGTTCGTATTCATGGACCATTTTCCCTGTGCTTGCAACCAGACCCTCGGTTGGGTGTAGCTCTGCCAGACTAGTGTACGTATGTTGAGGACTCTGCTTTAGCCCTGTTTTATTGCAATCCAGATGGGTTTATATCTGTCCTGCCTGTTTTGAGATGTTTGGACAGCACCAAAGCCGTCATTGAGAACAAATGCAGTAACCCTATGAGTGCGATAAGCATATACATATACACCCGCTAACTACTACCGTGCAACGCAAGCAGCATATAAATATGCCTACTTGATAAATATCTTAGTTGATCTAGTAACAGATGTACTTACTTTTGATGTTGAAATACACAGGCCGAAGAAAGAAAGAGGGAATGAGAAAGACAAACTTTCGTCCGGAGTCGAACCCAGGCCTAATGATATAAGAGGGAATGAGGGGACAAACTTGTCTTGTGATCGTGGCTCAAGTGTCTAGTGTGCTGGTTTGCTGGTCATTAGGCCTGGGTTCGACTCCGGACGAAGGTTTGTCTTTCTCATTCCCTCTTTCTTTCTTCGGCCTGTGTATTTCAACATCAAAAGTAAGTACATATGCCTACTTGAATAATGCTACTTTGGGAGACAACCTCTAACCCTTACACTGAGTCTTGGTAGTAATTCTTGCAGAGGTTGTCTTGAACTTTGTACCTGACACACCCAATTTTAATTATCTGCACACGCTCGCGACATATACAGCAGCTGCTTTGCCCTTATTTTAGTAGTACAGGAATTCATTGACTTACAGTTGAACAAGCAACTATAAGAACAATGGCTAAATGCTACAGTGTAGATGATGTTTTAGTATGCGTGGAGATTCCAGCACCTGAGGAAAAGGACATGAGTGAAGATGAATTTGATGGATACATAGATCAGGAAAATGACAAACATGAAGATGCATGTGATGAAGAGGAAATGATAGGAGATATTGGAGACATAGATGGTGCTGAGAGAGATGGCATTCCACAGTTACTTCAGGACAGGGTGGCTGTACACAAGATATGACCAGCAAGTCTCCAATTGACTTCTTCAAGCTCTTTCTCACACAATCAGTGTGGACTGTCCCACAAGTCCCAAAGCCAAGGTGCGAGAGAGAGATAAAGAAGATAGACTACTGTAATAGTTCTCACAGTATACATAGGACATGATCCCCTCTTCAAGTTGCGACTTTCTCGACTCCCTAATCAGGAATTTTCAATCATCATACTCACTGGGGCAAAAGATCATGGGCATCTAAATTGCCATCAACCCAATGAAGACAGATTTCAAAATTGGAGACATCTGTAGTTTCATCCATTATAACGGTTACAAACTGAGTTAAATGCAGAGACGAAACCACCTTGCGTAGTACATGTAGAGCTATCACCTTCAGTATCTCGTTTTGGATGTCAGCAGATGTGTATTTATCCGTTCTTTTTAGTCAGCCAACCTTCAATTCTCGGATCATCCTGTGCTTGTAGTTTTAGCAGTTATTTCAGATCCATGCCCTCGGAGAGGCAAACCCTGCCTAGCAAGGAATCGGACATTGGAAAGGATTTTTAATAAACACTGACGGCGCTCCAGCTTCTCACGTTGATGCTTTTTGAAGAGACATTTATCAATATCCTGTGTAGTGGTAGGTACGTAAGGTGATCATATGTAAAACAACCTCTCTGGCACTTTGAGGTTTTGTGGTTAATGAACTTCTCTTACGCTTTCTTCCAGTTTGTGAAACCAACAGAAATGAATGCTGACTCAGCATTCAACCACCACTGAAGCTTATTCTCAGAGTTGGCCTTTATACAAGTGAAGCAAAGTACGGAGTCATTTCCTTCACAGTAGTGGAGCCAGGGCCACTTGTCGAACCAACATGGCTGAAAGCTTCGCATTAGGACAGTCGTTATGCCGAATTCTCTTTTTGGAAAGTGGAAATTCCTTGGTTGGTGAGATTTTATCGATCATGATGCTGAGAGCTGCAATATCTACATCAGCACTGCTCGCAGCCAGCCTGGTCGGATGATCGGCATTGCTTACAGTACAGCATGAAGCATGCAACATCCATGCGACATGTAGTACTGCGAGCAAATGCCTATTAAAATTATGTTGGCAATAGCATGTGTATACTTGTACATTAGCCGACATCGCCGTATAAACAAGATCGCGATATTGATCGCCAACACTATCTATAATATTTGAGCCACGCCTACTCTGAGGGCTAAAAAGTGTGGGGGGGGGGCATGGCCCCCCGACCCCCTGCGTGCGACGCCTATGATCATGAGTCGTGATGGTGATGGTGTACATGCATGACATATGTATATGTGGTGTGCAAGATGGTTAACACTAAGTTACATATAGGATTCAAAAGAAAGTCGATGTAGACTCCACAATCCATCTCGGGTGTTACATTTACCCATGCATATATCAACATCTCAAGTACTGATGAAGGCCTTCTGGGTCAAAACATTTAATTACTGAAGAACCATACTCACGTTATGTACAATGCAACAAATAACCTTTATTTAATACAAAGGTTACACTTTATTGCTTTCATTAAACCTCAGCACACATGCGTAGTGAGGGTTACAGTACTTGGTCGGTGTGTGTATGTGTGTGTTATTCTATGGCAGCTAAATTAATCTTCCTTGGCCGAATGATGCTCATTACTAGACAATCTGGTGCTGTAATACCTAAAGCGTCTGGTTTTGTACCACTGACTTGTTCTCGAGTGTTTCCTCAATTGCTCGAATTTCCTCTTCTGTAACACTGATATGGTGACTTTCAAGTCGTCTATATCAGGAAGTGTAGAGAAGTTCATCCTGGCAGCTGAAATTAAAGAGGAGCCGAGCTGCGCCAGCGCCTCAGTCAAATTTGCAGCTGCAAAAATTATCTGCCTCCCACTTTCAGAGCCTAAGATAAAACCTAGTTTGTTTAGCACATAGTTATCTCACATCTACTGAAACTCTGGTACTGGTGCAGACCCTCCAACTGCAGTGTAACACAAGAACTTCGTCGAATAACCATCGTTCATCTTTGTGTATGGTATTTGCTCTTCACTGTATAACTGTTTTTATAATTGCATTGTACAGGGACTTATACAATGATACGTATGTCCATAACATTTGCAAGTGTGATGCACACCCTCCTTACATGTACATAACACCAAACTTACAAGCAACCAGCTTACTACATACATACCTTGTTTTAGTACTGGTGTGTTTCCTAAGGTCAGTTCACCTAGATACACAAGTAAAAATAAATGTTTTTTACAGGCTCTTGTATCACCATGGATCCATGGCGGCAATGCTAATGACTTTCTTCTTGTCAATCGCAATATTGAGAGATTCAGGGTAAGCCATATATTTCTTGAATTTCTATGCATGACTTAATCATCCATGAGATGCTTAGAAAGAAAGAAAGACAAGGCAACACAACACAACAGAAAGACAAAGCAACACAACACAACTCGCCCAAGGCAGTTATTTTTCAAAGAAAAAAACTGCCTCGGGTGGGATTCGAACCCACGACCGCCCGCTTGCTAGGCGTCGCTCTTACCAACTGAGCTACCGAGGCAGCTTAGCTGGCTGGGCTCGAATCACATATACAATATAAAGCAACCAAAGCACCTCAAGCATCACAAACCAGATAGACTGGTGAATTCAAACTCAGTATGAAGGAGAAGGCCGCAGTAATGAAACCAGCAAAGATGCCAAACACCAAACCAAGTATATACATGACTTAATTATCCATGAGATGCTTAGAAAGAAAGAAAGACAAGGCAATACAACACAACAGAAAGACAAAGCAACACAACACAACTCGCCCAAGGCAGTTATTTTTCAAAGAAAAAAACTGCCTCGGGTGCGATTCGAACCCACGACCGTCCACTTGCTAGGCGTCACTCTTACCAACTGAGCTACCGAGGCAGCTCAGCTGGCTGGGCTCGAATCACATATACAATACAAAGCAACCAAAGCATCTCAAGCATCACAAACCAAATAAACTGGTGAACTCAAACTCAGTATGAAGGAGAAGGCTGCGGTAATGAAACCAGCAAAGACGCCAAACACCAAACCAAGTATATACATGACTTAATCATCCATCACAAACCAGATAAACTGGTGAACTCAAACTCAGTTGACTAGTTGCACTTTCATTGCATGTGCCAAGCTAAACATAGTGTCATGCCATTCATGCCGTACACAGTGGTAGATGTTAATGTAAAGCAGAAGCAAGTAGTTTTACTCTAATCCCTACATACCTAGCTATTACTTTTGTATGTAGATTGCATTCATTTGATATGGAGCATGGGACTTCTGGCTCAGATATTAGCTAACAATGTTTCACTATTAGTTTGTCCAATGCAAATATTGTTTCATGTGCATAGAGAACATGTAATTGCCATTTCTCTTCTATTCTTTTCTTACAGGAAGAATGTCGAGATTCTACCTTTTTGATTGATTGCATCGATCGTTATTTTTTGAGTAACAAGCACTCGCTGACACTCGTGATGACATTGGATGTATGTACATTTGCATACCTAAGTACACCATATTATTATCCTGCAGCACACATGTTTAACAAGGTCGGTTTGTCTATGGCCGTAATTATTGAAATGCTCTCCAACCGCCCCATGTACATTCATTCTTAAGTCAGTTGCTGGCTGAACGTTTCATATACTTCCTTTCCTAGGCATGCAGCTCTGTCCATGTGACTCTGATGTGATATTGTAAAAGTCAGCATTATTTTATCTGCCTGTTCGGATTGCAAAATATGTAGATAGTATGCAGAATACTAATACACTAGAGTGTATGATGCCATTTCTGCTACCTGGTATATAGTATTGTATGCTGATTTGTGTTATCTTGCATGGGTGGATCAAAGCACCACCACACACTTTATTTTATAAGCATTGTTGGAATGTCATTTAGAGCTTACATTTTAACATATAGACATATTTACTTCCTAGTAGCTGAGGTTACCCAATTTGATTACTAAGTAAATGCAGCGCATTTTTGGCGAGCAGAGCGAGCCCCACCTTGTTGCCTGATGACATGACTAGCTGGGCTCGCTCTGCTTGCCAAAAGTATGTATCTGGTACAAGGCATGATAACCTTGGACACAAGAGAGAGTACTTTTTCAGTGATGATGTTGTACGTAATACACACAGGTAATGGTAAGTCTTGTCTGACAGGTTGTATATGTGATGGAGACTAATCAGACCCATTTTAAGGGCATTGGGCAGGCTGTCGAAATTAGCGCAATAGCCATCTTATTGCTTCAGTGATGGCTTCAAACCATCCAAATGTCTTTACAACTTCCTGTCCACATCCACAACAGTGGGCTAGCTAAGGTAGCAAAGAGTGGCCTAGGCACTGTCAAGTGTAGTAGAACTGTACCCACAAGCAAGGCAGCCTGGTGAAGATTCTGTAATTTTCTTGTATTTAATATACACACATGCATACACTATCTGCCCAAGTGGCAAACATACCTGCAAGTTCCCACTTTGCATGAGAGCCTGATTGCACAAGTGCATTCTTTGACCTGCTGGGTTTAGATGGTGGTGTGCTGAGCAAAGTTTGCTGAGTGAAGCGTACTGTTTTTGAGTTTTACATTGTTAAAAGCACTCCTCGAATATTAATTTTGTTGAATTCCGTCTACATACTTCCACTGCAAATATATAGCTCTGCATGAGCCACTCTTAAGGATCACAGTGACAGGGACAGCATCAGGGCCAGGTTTGGTTGGTTCTAAAACACTTTGAAACCGTCCCCATCACCCAATTAGTATGATATTTGAGAGAAAGGATAGCACTATTTTCTGACCTGCTCACTTGCATAATAGTACTGCATATTCATGCGTACGTAGCTTCTGTGAGATATATGCATGTCGTCTTTGGTTCCACTGAATAAGCATTGTAATATGGACTTGAGTGAGCCGAGGAAAACAACCATGTTAGTGTAAACTAGACATCTACCCCTACCGTCAGAGCTTGCTGTGCTAAACCTTAGCATATCCAATGGTGCTTAAATTTCTTTACTAAGAGCAGTGTGGAAGGTGTGTACATTGTTTCCTTTTACACACTAGAGTTTCATTCCTTGGCCTTGATGGAATGTGACATGAAATTTATTGATCTTTAGGACCTTTTTAGTAAGAAGATTCCACTATCTATGTGCAGGAACAATATACAACTGCAATGCATAGGAACGAAAATTCTAGAAGAAATCAGATTCTAGCACCACTATCAGACATTCAGAAAGTTGATGTGTATAACAGAGGAATTGCACTTATAAAGGATCAAGATTTTTGCCACCATAATATAGACTCTCTGCCATCACTACAGTTAGCAGGTACATATATATGCGTGTTAATGCACAAATATTATGTGTAGTATAGCACAAGTAGAGTAACTCATCAATTGTTGGGCACTATATATTATCAGACGTCTTTGTAGTACTTATAGACAAGTTAGAAGGATACTTTTGACCTAAAACTAGTGGAATGCTATATATGCATTGTTGGCGAGCAGAGAGTGTGCACACAAAATTAGAAGCACGTATAACGTTACGGTATGTGCAGTGCCCGTCACATATAAGTAAATAAATAAATATATAGAAAAATCTGCCCGTTGACACGACTAGGAGGGCTCGCTATGCTCGCCAATGATAGATTGGCATCAGTGTAGATTTTTTCAATTCCACAGGACCTTCAACACACTGCTGAAGTGGGAGTTGGAAAACTACCAATGATCATACAACAGCAATATATGCTTAGACCCCCGCTGTAATTCAATAGAAGAAGAGCAGCGAGTAGTGAAAGTACACTCAGTTACAACATAGATCGATTGACTATCCAGCCATCAACAGTATAGAACCTGCTTCCTTCATCGTTTAGCAGAGCTTGAGCATGAATGCAACTGGATCATGCCTTTTATTCTAAACGCAGAAAAGTGATTTTTGTCAGTAAAGGCGATATTTTGCATGTTCTGTCCACTCCAAAGAATACTTTTAACCTCTAAAAGGTTACCTACGCTGTTAATTCTTGTATATAGTCGATCTCTATAGTGGTCTAAACACTGAAAATAAACATTATGGTTGTTTACAATTAGCAGCTTAGAAAGGTTTAAAGCATCATTTGAAGTGGATAGAACATACAAAATATCCCCTTTAGCTTCATATTTTGACAAAAATCATTTTTTCGTGTTTAGAATAAAGGGCATGACCCAGCTGTGTTCATGCGCAAGCTCTGCCGAAGGAAGCATATTCTATACTGCTGGTGGCTGGGATCTAAGTTGTAATTGCATGAGTGTACTTTCACTACTCCCCACCCCACTTCAGCAGTGTGCTATTCCGAAGGTAGATGTGCTGCGGAATTGAAATTTGGTAGAAAATCTACACTGATGCCGATTCATTGTAGATCAAAGATATCCTCCTAACTCGTCTACTAGTACTACGAAAGTGTCCGATAATGCATAGCACCCGATAATTGATGACTTACTCTACTTATCGAACAAGCATGAGCAAGCCTAAAGTTGTGTAGGAGAGGCATCGCAAACATGTACCTATCATGTAGGATGCAAACAAATGTATCTGTAGGTACACATGCACATACTCATCTGAAATGCTCAGTATTAATTTTGTCTGACATATCCTTTGCTTTAAATATATTGTGAATGTTAACATTTGGTATGTGCATATTCCTTTTGTGTATTGTCACATTCTTCAATGTTGTTGTAGGGCATGTTGATAATTGCATACATACTTATTTCAGATGTGAATAGAAATGTTCAACACACACATCTGGAACATGAATATGCAGGTTGGTTGAGTAATGTGATTATTAAATACGACATTAGCACTGTAAGTATGATATGGAAGGATGTGTATCGTAGGGTTTCACATCTCTAGATACATGCTGCTGTCCCTGCCTTCTTAACTGCATACTGCAGGTGGTATCTATCACTTCTGGTGCTGCTACCCCTAAGTACATGTGCATACTTATGTATGTATATCCTTCATATATATATATATTTATTACCTAGCCATATTGCCCAGCAATGTATAATTTCCTATTCCGCGCTGGGCAATATTTTCCCATATTGCCCAGTTATATTGCCCAGTCAATTTTAACCAATTAAATTTCGGAGCGCATTGCGCATTGCACGTTACGCATATTGTTAGCAACGAGTGAACGGTAAAATGGCGGAGTTTTAACACCAGGTTGAAGACGAGCTAGGTAATAAACAGCTTATTACGTGGTATATCGGGCAATATTGCGAGTTATTGCACTCGTGCAATAACTTACCATATTGCTCGATATCCCACACAATATATCCTACTTGTGTGCACATATTTTATGTGTATTTGGCCACCACTAGAGTTGGATTCAAACATCTAGTACACCAGTGGCCTGTAACTCTGCTTACTGTTAGCACATCTGCATTATAATTTCACACTTTGCGCTTAAAATGTTGAGGTGTCCTCCAAGAGCATAGCAGAAGTAAAAGTAGCTGTTTTCACTTGTTCCTTTTATCTTCCAGTTTTTTTCGTTTGTGTACAAAATCAGATTGCAAGGACCAAACCAAACACTACTACTGCCCCTCATGGATAAATGATCGCTTTCTAATGAGTTTTTTTCTACATATGTACGTAGTTGAAGCAGCCTACGTTAATGTTGAAGTCTAGTAGTCTTTTAAAGCTGTCAAACTGGATACTTAAAAATAGTCTGACAGTTTATAAAGTTCTCAGCTATTGGCTTCAAAACCATCCTAAGAGTTCGCAACTTCCTGTCCCGTCTATTCACCTATACACAGCAGTGCCTAGCTCCCTGTGAGAAGTTAAACATAGGTATTGTAGTACCATACACAAAAGAGGGTGTAGGTGCTGGCAAGTGTAGTAGAGCTAGTCTTAAGCCTCAGCTGTGTGCTGTAAGTGATAAGTGTAGTAGAGCTACATACACACATGGTCCTGGAAGTATAAGTGTTTAATTGCAGGAGACGATGGAGCTGATTTGAACAAAATAGCAAAACCAATGTGTAAGCAAGAAAATGGGTGTTCAGGCCATTTCCAGGGTTGAAGTGGGGCTACAGCTGGTGACTCATGGATCATCAGTAAGGTTCACATTTCTTCGCCATTTTCTCTACCTGTAGAACAAAGCTTCTGGTCTCTTTGTATGTGATATGCCTGGATAACCGAAATAAAGTTCTAGAATCGGTGATCATCCTGGAGGACTTAGTTTCTCCAAAGGGTGCAGCCGTCTGCGACGACACTTTATTCAGATAAAATACTTGGTGTAGGGCTTTAGTTCAAGGTCATCTGAGGCAGGTAATCCATCTAGAAGAAAGTAAATAGCTTGGAGTCTGGGTGGATGTACTTGTTGATTTGTTGGGCTGTGACTGGTAATAAGTTGATTATTTCCATGACTAGGAGTGGAACAGGAACATGAGAGGGTGCATTCCGGAGAGCAGCACATTCCTGTGGTTTACTCCCAACTTATTTTCATTTTTCATGCTATAATGAATGCACTAAAGTGCAGAACCCTCGGCGCCCGTGCGTGCATGAATCCTTGAAAAAACAATGAAAAACACAATAAACAAATATGCGTACACAATGAACTCCACACCAATCCACCTGCAAGCTGAGAGGTGGGAGGTCAACTTACGTTGAACACCGACCTGAAGGGCATGGCCTGGAGTGGAGGCAGCCTCCCCTAGAGTCTGCTGTTGGAGAGAGGAGATCACCTGGATATCCAGCGCAGCTGGCTGTCCATGGTTCCATGCGGGAAGGAAAACATCGCAGGCCTAGAGGAGGAGTCCAGAATTGAGTTGGGCATCTCCTTAGAGGCCAGAGTAGCAGACTGGGCAGCACTAAAAACAATGGCATTATGACAAGTGATCCTGTCCCCATTCCCCCCACAGCCCACCTGGTGGTCGCCAAATGGGTCTGCTGTGTTGTGGCATTCTGGACAAGAGTAAGAGGAGCTGTGAAGGGGCACTCCCAGCCAGTAGCGTAGGCAACACTGGAACTCCTAGTCTTGAAGGTGAAGACCCAACGTGGCAGATGGAACGCCATTGAGCCAGTCACCAGTGTGAGGTAGAGCAGATGAGAGGGCCAGGGCACAGGCGCGCATGGAGGGTGCTGTTGAGAGGAGATGCTGGTATAGAGCCTCGTCGATGACGACAGATAGCGAGTGCTGCTTAAGAGGCACATCAATGTCCTCTAAACACTGCCAATCTGGTCTGGATACAGTGGCGAGGAAGGCAGCTAGAGCAGAGCTGGAGTGGGAGGAAGGGTCCAGCACATGTCCAACCATGCTCTCAACCAATGTCCTAGAGAGATAATCAGATGCCAGGAAAGCAGCCGGGGCATGGAGGGAAGCACTTCGGAGGTTGATCCTACCTCGGCTGCTGGGCAGAGAAGCCTTTGTCCAGGACCATTCTGATAATGGACCCCCCAGGATAGATTCCAGAGCCTCCCTAATAGCAGCATCAAAGCTTGAGGTAGCCAGACAGATGTTGGAAGGAGGACAAGTCCGGAGGACATAAGAGAACTTAGGAAGAGAAAGACATCAGCGGAGGAGGGTTGTCTCCAAATGAGAGTCTTGTAACCTCTCCAAGGAAACCCTTGTCTTTCCCACTCTGCCCAGGAGCAAAGGGGGCCAATCGGGCAGCCAAGGAGGCAGAAGCCATTACGGACAGTGGGTATCCCAGGTGGCAGGGTGGAAAGAGAGGAGTCACAGGTGCTAGGGATGAAAAGGATGAAAAGGACTTGCTCCTGTTGAGATGGAGACAGATAGAGGGGCCCTCCGGCTCCACAATAGGAAGAGCGGCAGAGAGGTCCTCAGAAGAGCCCACCAGGGTTGCCATCATCCAGATACAAGGCATTCAGGGCAAGGGTGGATATCTCAGCCTTGATATGCTGGATAATAGGGTGGAGGGTTAGAGCAAAACCCAACGGGCCAGGGGATCCCCCTGCTGCACTCCACAACAGCGTGTTCCCTTGCTTTAGTGGGCATGTGTCGGTTGCATGGTCTATAGAGTGACAGCGCCTGCACCAGCTCTCTTGGTTGATTGCTGCTCCTGTAAAGCACCGAGTATAAATACTTGGCTCAACCTTGGACCAATCTCTTTGACCTGTTTCCGCCGCTTCTTGACGGAAATTCAAGTCATATACAACCCAGGATGGCCACTTGTACTTCAGGCTGCACTTTGCTATTAGTGACATATAGGCCAGTAGGTTCTTAGCCCGGTCAGGCTCCTTCGAAATTAACACCGCAGAGTAAATGATAAAACATTGCACCCATGTCGCCAGGTCTGGGATTAGCTTCCGGTTTTCTAGCAAGTCAGCTGCTTGGATGACTACTATCTGGCCCTCCATGGCATGAGTGTTAGCCTTTACTCTTCCCTTTGCCGGGGGCAGGTCAGCGAAGTCCACGAACTCTCCTGCCAAGATCTTGTCGACAAGCTTTTTTGAGAGTGCTGGCAGTCCTTCCCCTGTTGCACACATACTGGGGGCTGCTTTTGCCTGATCACTCTTTCCCTGCAGTTCGCCCATCAGCCGAGCAACCAAGCTGGAGTCGGAACCCCCTTCCTGCTCTACAGCACTGAATTCTCTGATGCCTGCCAGCGTTGCTTCTGCAGGGATTCTCCCTAGTTCCACCCCTGTACAGGAGAAAGAGAAGGGGTGACAGCTCCCTCTGATCATGGGTGCGCGCACTGCGGGCCATGCCCTTTCGCGCTCAGCTCACGAGAGTGATAATGCTCTGCTACCACTCTTCCATGCTGTTTACTGGAGGGTTCTCCGCTTAGGTCAGCCCAGCTCGGCTGCCTTTAGCAACCCCTTCCTATCAGCATCGGCTGGGGCTCTTCTAGCTTCCCCCGCCGGCCGCGCGGCCCTTGCTTCTGGCCTGCCGTCTCAACATTGACATGCCATATTCTTTGCCGCGCTGCACTAGGTTCATAGACGCGCCCTGGTATATAGTTTCACACCCGACTGGGTGGAGAGGGCATTTAGAATGCTTACCACTGCTTGAAGTCCCGGCCTTTCCTTGGCATTCGAGGGCTGCGAGTAGTTTACGCATCAGCGTGGTCGTGTCCTCATCTCCTCCTCTCGTTGCCTCAAGGGTGCTTCCTTCAGCCCCAGGGTTGGTCTCGTCGCTTTCGGTGGCCATGATCGCCATTGATGGGACTGGATTTTTAGTTTCTTGATGTCTTGTTGAATGCGTGTGCTAGTCTGCTGCGACGAGTGTGACTGTCTTGAGCGCATGCGCTGTTTTCTTGGCTCCACCCTGCCCGCTGCGGCCCACTCTCTTCTCCGGAGTTAGCAGTAGCCCTCTCAGCCTGATGTTCTGTTTACCAAATGTGCAGACATTCCAACAAGCGAACCCCATTCTCATTTTTTTTGTGTAAAAACACTGCACACTGCCTTGACAGCTATGGCAAGGCCCAGCTGTGTGTGGTTTCAAAGATAAAAAGGTTTTTGTGGTACCTAAACAACTGTACACTGATCTACAAAGTGATTAACTTTACCAGTCCTCAATTGTCGAAAATTAGCCATGATACAAATTCTGCCGGCAACCGTTTTCTGCTAGTGAGCAATAGTGACCTGCAAGCTGTTAGAGAAAACTCAGTACCAAACAAAACAACCAGAAATACAGTTTGGGCTGTACAAATGTGGAAGGATTAGACGGCTTATTGTCAACAAAATTATCTTGGTCAGTACAGTGAGTAGCCAGTACACTTATATATTGCCAATGACCAGTATATATAAGTGTACTGGCTACTCACTGTACTGACCTGGCCTGTCACACAGGATGGTGCAGTCAAAGCATGTAGTCCATAAGCAAATGTCAGAATTGCTTGGTTCTGCTCTACGAGAAGTACTTGGAAGATAGGCAAGAAACTACAATTAGTGCACTTTATTTCAGACCACTCAAAAAAGCCAAAGGACCATGTTGGTTTACGAGAATGTCTATTGGCCCTATCCAACACAGTATGACGTGTATGCAAAGTTGGTGGTATTAATGGCTATATACAAGACACTGCATGTAACACGTCTGTTTCGGAGTGGCATTGATGAGCAACGTATAATGACCTGTACTGGTCATCACAGTATTGACAGTGTGAGAGTGTGGGTGATGAACAAACTTACCATGCATTCTCAAATAGCACTTCTGCTGTTAAGAAGTGCAAGAGTGTTTTTCAAAAATGAACATACATAGAGATGCCAGGGCATACATGTAGATCAGAGATTATGGGTCTTTGCATAATTATTTTATTTTGTCTTGCAGGTGGTGTTCCAATACAGTATACTGAGCAGTCAACAAACAACATCACCTATTTTCGAGCCCTTAGTACCATCACTAAACTTCCTGAAAGTCTTAAAATTTATGTTCCTCTGTTTTGCACAGCAATTACCCAGTGAGTTCTGTACATTGTGTAGTACAAGTACGTACATTCTATGTATGTACGTACATTAAAGGGACATTTTTGTGGGTACTAAATTATAAAATGTTTGTGGATGTACACATATTATATAGGTGTTAATGTGTTCATGAGGTCAGGTACGGTTGGAGCACTGCATTTTACGTATATATTGGCTGTGTGTTCTAATATGTCGCATCTAATATAATCTTCTGTATACTTCCCGTTACATGCATTTCAGTAGCGCGTGCACTCTTCAGGATTTGCGCACATGTGGCGCAGAGGGTTCTGCACTTTAGTGCATTCGATATTTTAGGAGTATTGATTGTGCTGTAATAAAAGAAGACTAGCTTACAATATACACATACAAGACGTCTATGGGAACTACCCAATATATGCCCTTTTCGCCCTCATGGCCCTGGTCTATACCTAAACTTGTGAAGAACTGTGAGTGTTTGCTGCGGGAATGTGGGGCAAACGTACATCGTAACTAATTTTGAGGGAATGTTCGTCTTTTTGTCACACGGGATGCTACAGCATGCATGCATGTGACTTAATTTTATGCTTGCGCATCCCATTTTTCCATTTGATGTGCAAGAACATTGCAAATCCCTGTACCAGGTCCAGTACTGATGCAGGGCTTATTAACCGTCGGTCCACATTCGCAGCTCTAGGGTTACAGTACTTTGTCTCTGTGTGTCTGTTACCACCTTTACTGCCACTGCATACAACAGAAGACCTGAAGAAAGGTACCAAAGCTTCAGAGTATGCAAAAGAATTTAATAATGTCTTTTTCTCGAAAAATGCTTTGTTCAAAAGTTGCGTCATCATTTGCCATAGCCTCCTACTGTTCTGATGTGCAATTTTTTGATAGCAGAGCATTCTAAAGTTGTTTAAAGTGCAGATGGTAGGTTAAATGCTGCCTGGAATATAGCACCAATGTAAGGCAGCGTGCTATTTCTCTAAGCTTTTGCCTGGAAACTTCTGAATACTCTCTTTTATCTGTAGCGTGTGCGCTTTCACAACTATATATGACACGCCGAGGGCATGAACTATAGCACTTTTCATTAACCCTCAGAGCATATGCGCAGCGACTTGGTCTGTGTGTCTGTGGTCTATTCTACCAAACATCTAACTTTTCACGTGCTACAAGCGATACTGACATCAGTGGTGGATGAAATTTTAAGCAATGTTATTTGAAAGTGCTTTATTCAAGAGTTATAGCGTTAAAACGAAGTGAAGAAGCCAATATGTTAATTAGCATTGGCTTACCTTGACCAGATTCTGTCTGTTTGGTACTCCAATGGATACATCAGAAGTTACAATACACGAAGGGCAATTTATGGGATGTACGTACTTTGCCCTTGGCCATGCCGTTGCCAGCTTTCTCATAGCCTCTGCACATTCAGCTCGATCTCATGTAATAATGCACACATACATCTATAGATCTACTCTCACGGTAGCACTCTGCTGAGGGTTAACATTATAGTGCCTTTCATTTACACAGAAATCTTAGGTTTTTACCTGTTTTGTCTATATAAATGCAGTGATGAACATTTTTTTAATTTTTAGACTGGGAACAAAAAACTTCGACTATCATCAGTTTTCACAACAATGTAACCAATATACTGGTGGACTTCATGTTAAATGCCATGTTTCTACTTACTACAATGATTTATTGACTTTCGAACATGGTATCTTATTCTCATCTCATTGCCTCAATAACAACCTTTCATCCATGTTGCACTTGTGGGAGGAGCTCTTTTGCAAGTAGGTTTTATATAATTACGTGTATACAAATCGATGTACATGGAACTCCTTTACAACTAGGTTTGGTTGAATTACTTTCTTACCTATGTTGTTTATATCAATAAAATATGCTGCAGTGTAATCTACATACGTATAATCATTTGCATTAGGAAAGTTAAGTATTTAGTTATGTACATGGGTACATGGAGTGTATCACTTGTTAATTTCCCTATTTGTGTAGTGCTTCTTTCCATGATGAACACAGACTGAGGACAATTATCAATATAGCAGCTAATGAAGCAACAATGAATGTTTCCAATACTGGTCATTTATTGGCAATTCGTTCTGCCTCAAGTGGTTTGACTCCATCTGCAAGCATATCAGAAATGTTTAGTGGGATGGCACAGGTACATTTTGTACATGTGAATGCAAACACACTCATGCACACATTTCCTTGTTTACATTGAATGTCAAAGATGCCCAAAATTTGGTGGAGTGACCACCAGAGAGAGCTGTGGCTCTTTCGCTTGCGTTTCACGCCATAACCCCACACAACTTTTTGACCTCCGTTGCCCGCTGAGTACACGACAGTATTTTCAGGTCGAACAGACGCTCCAGAAGTGAGATGTGACTTAACAGACAGACACACAGACACACACGACCAAGTACCGTAACCCTCGCTGCGCATGCGTGCCGACGGTTAATTAAATCCCAACGGTTTGCAGATGTGGCCTCCGGAAAGATCAAACTTCTTCCCCTTGATATTAGCATGTAGTCTTATTGAAGTCCTCTCAGAACCAAACATTCTTGTATATGTGATGGAGTTTTATTTCTTGTACATAGTTACTTTTATGTGGTGAGATGTGATGTGTAAGTCAGTATTGTCAACAGGTTCACAAAAGCTTCTATTATCTCTCACGCAGGTAAACTTTTTGAAGGAGCTTTCCAAGCAGGAAGATTTGTCCGATGTTATGCCTAAATTAAGGTTTATTGCAAAAGAAGTCCTTAGTTGTGAATCACTGAGGTACGTATGTACAGTATTGTAACAATAGATTTTTTTATTAGTAACTAGACTTTAGGTTTTGGTTTAGGGGAGAGGAGGTTGGACACATGTCATGTGACTTTGCAATTTCATTATAATAACACACATTGTGAGTTGAGAGGCGTTAGAGTTAACGTGTTTGTGTTCCAGCACTAGGCCTACTTTATATGGAGAATGTGCAAAGATCTGGAAGCATACTGTTTATTTCCCTTGTCCCCCATGTGTCCCCTGTCTCCCTAGTCTCCCTGGTTTCCCCTGTCACCTGGTGTCATCTTTATCCCGTGTGTCTCTTTTGTACGTAATTTCTCCTGTCTCCCTTGTCTTCCTTGTATCCCCCGTCCCTAGCCTCGCTCCCAGGCCACGACCACACCCCACGAAAATAAGTGGTCTGGTTCCTACCGTTTGTGCATGCACGTAATTAGCAAGTGAGGGGAGGGTAAAAGACAATATATCGGCCCATGCTGTGCTGTGACGTATTTCACACTATACATGCACTACTCAGCTGAGCGTACAATTCGGTGTGCCGTTTATGTGGATCTTTGTGTAGATCTTTGACAGCAAAGACGCGATGTACATCAATCCCTGTTCACCATCACAAGACTGCAGCATAGATGGTCAAACTATTGTGTTATATCCGTACACGCATACGTCATAAAACATATACTACTGGTTATGGTCCGTGTATATTTTTCTGATACACAATCACCACAACCCCTCTTTGGGGGTTCCTCCTTATGTGGAAAGGATCCCACCACTGAGGATGGCTGTTGAAACACATTTAAAGGGATGTTTTCCTCTCCTACCACCTTGAGCTTTGACCTTCTCTTTGATGTGGTCAATTCCATCATCTACAGACAGCAACAGGTCCAGGTCAGGTTCATTGAGAAGCTGTATAAAATGATCCATCGCATAGAACTGTGATACAAAATGGTTATACAACGATCCATCGCATAGAAGTGTGATACAAAATGGTTATACAAACTAACTCTCTCAAGAAAGAAGAGTAGTATGACCTGGTTTTTGTTGCAATGCCAATTACAGATGCCCTTTAGTTCAGATGATAATGACATAAATTTCATCTCTTCTCCCCTCCAAATCCTTTCCAGCCCATGCACCCTGAGACCCTACCAGATGCCAGTAGGTCATTCAATAACTGTCTAAAGAGACTCAATCACTAATGCTTGAATTGTCACCCTAAAAGATGTATATACATCATACATGCATGCATACATACCTACATGCATGCATGCATGCATCCATAAATAGATACATACACATCAAACATGCATATATATATATATATATATTGGGGTGCATGAGATGCATGGTTGAATGCATCCCAATTAAGGTCATGCAACTATTTTGTTTGCTGTTAGCCTCCTTTCTCAATTGGCCTACCAGCCACACCCATTCTGTTGCCTGCAATAAGCCTACTTGGTTGCTAGGCAACAGCAAACAAATGTATATGCATGGATATGTGCATTCATACACACTTGTTGGAAGTAACTAAGCAACTGACATGTATGAAGGACGCACGTTGGCTGACCCGGGCTAACTCTATCGATTGCCTTCTACGAAACTACAGATCAGTCTGGGAGACTGTAGAAGAAGTTAGAGATATATAGCTCAACTGAGCAGAGTGCAAGTGGTGTTGATTCTTACCTCAGGTGTCTTATATCATTTGAATTTTTGGTGTCTGCCATCACTTGTCAGCATGTTCTGGCTTTCATGAGGCTTCTCACAGTTGCCCTGCAGGCCAAGGAATGTGATATTTACAAGACGTACAGAATGGCCCAGAGGCTTGTAACATCCCTTGAAAATGAACGAGAGAGTGATAAGTTCACAGTGTGTTGGCAAGAGATTCTGAAGATTTCACATGATCTTCACATTGAACCATCAAGAAAAAGAACTGTTTAGAGGCAGCAAAATTGCACAAATCCTCCTGTCACTGGCACAGAAATTTACTACAGAATTGCGTACTACTTTACCTTTCTTGATCACACTCTCTCACCTCAAAACCCAATTTCCTCCAGACCTTAAAGGAGCACTTCTTCCAACAGCCTTACTGCCAGGAAACATTCATAATATTTTGGAGGAGACCATTGCTAAAATCAAAGCTGACAAATCTTCTTCTACAACCATCTAGCTTTGAAAGAGAAGTGGCTACATGGAAAGTCCATGCTACAGAAATGAATAATGATATTACGGACTTCGTGTCTACTTGCAACTTTATTGATGAGAATAAAGTGTTTTACCCCAACATACACAAGATCCTCTTACTGCTGCCATATCTTCCTGTTAGATCTTGTTCATGTGAACAATCCTTCAGTGCTCTAAGGTGTCTCAAGACCTGGTGTTGCAATTCGATGACGGATGAATGTCTTAACAACATAGCGCTTGGGTACATCAACCAAGAGTGGACATCTCCAGAGAGCATCTTACAAGCCTGGGTTCGCTCCAGACACCGCTACATACACCTTGCTTCCATAAGTAAAAGCACTCAAGAGTTCAAAGTCAACGCACTTAATTGTGCATACGCATTTTTATTCCTATGCATCCGCACCTCACCTAAGACTCAATCCCAGTTATGTCCCTGACTTCCTGGACAGCCTCCCTAAGACAGCAATTCAGCTTTAAAAACACTATGCTCATATTATTCTACAACTGAAAAACTGAAGAATTGAGCCATCGAATATTACAGTTCTCTACACATCACCAGGCGAACTAAAAATTTATATTTTATTCTACAACTGGGTGTCATAGACTCATTACACCAATTAAGTACGTATTTTTGCGTTATACATGTAGTTCATACATGTCAGGTGTAACTTCCAACAAATCAGTTGCAACCCACAGCCAGGACAGCATTTGCCCTTTACGGGGCTCATACTATCCTCTCTGTTTGCAACTACATACTATCCTCTCTGTTTGCAACTACTATATGTATATACCTCCCTTCTTTTCTAAGATGAAATTTAGTAGCAACAATGGCTGTAAAAAGTGGTAGGAGTGACCCATCATTTACATTTGCTGATTTGTGGCCATGAAAAAATCAAGAATGAGATCATTGTTGTCACACCCACTACTCTTGCTAGCCTTTGGTGGGTCAAGGAAGTGAGGACATTGAAGCCCTTTCCAAGAAATGCATTCATTCCACTAACATACATAGATACTTCTTTGCACCTGAAGTAAATGAGCTCAGTAATTTTAGGAATTTTTTCAGTTGTTCAAGAGAGCTATTTTATATCCAAGCAATTGGAGCCATGTGGGTTACCTGCGATGGAGAGTGCACCTTTGATGGCAGTGGATTTGCCTGTCTTAGACTGGCCAGAAGCAATCAACACTGGACAGCCTAAATTGACTTTGATGACAGCTGAATAATGAAGAGCCATCACGCCTTCAGCAATAAGTGGTGGCCCGTTAATTTAATTGTGATGAAGAGACCACTTACCTTCTTTACAGTGGATCAGAATAAACTCTACCATGGCTTTAACTTTGGCCTCACTCCCATTGAGTAGCAAATTGAGGTGGCCAACTACATATGACAAGTGCTCATCATCAATCAAATGAGCTGTCTTTTACTACTGGGACATTCTGGCTGTTCTACTATGTCAGCCTGATGTGACATTCTCAACAGAACTCTCTTTCAGGATCTGGTATATGTTGGACTACCTGTACACTCATTGGGAATCTTCTTCAGGGGTCCGGTTAGAGTGAGGAAGGTTGGACTACCTCTCTTTTGGCTTATGCACAACACATACGTATTACCACACACAACGAGCTAGCAGAGGTTCCAAAAGGTTCCAAAATACTTGCATACTCAATGAATCATGACCTCCTCTGGGTTTTGGGGGAGGGGGTTAAATAACTGGTGGAAAGGTTTAAGGGAGGTATTGTGATTTTTGAGGTGCTGAATTAACACAATTTAAAACACAGTGAGCATATATGGACCAGGAAACCTGGAAGAGACATTTACATTTATGTTCATGTATGCTAATTAAGTATTTGTCTTTTGTACGTAGGTGTGCAGTCAACCATGGTACAGGCCCTTCTTCAAAAGTTCGTGATGATGTGGACAGATTTATATACTCACTGCCAGGAAAGTATATTGATATGTCAAGTTTTGAGGTTAGTTGATGTTACATATAAATTAGTTCCCCTCCTTAAAAGTGAGGAGGATCTAGATCTGATTGACAATGTATACTAGTTGAATGCTACGCATTGTTGGCGAGCGGGAGTGCGCACGCAAAATTAGAAGCATGTATAACATTACGGTATATACAGTGCGAGTCACATATATATATATAGAAAAATCGCCCGTTCAGATCACTAGGAGGGCTCGCTACGCTCGCCAATAATTGTTCCACAGTAGTGGGTGGAGTTTAGAGTTGTGTAATTCAAATCCATGAATTGAAGAAGCCAAACTGTGTCTAGGGTTAGTTTACAGTCCAAATTACCTAGGCCTCCTAACTTTTTTAGAATATCTAAACTTTGACAACTCTTGCTTCTTCTCAATTCACTTTTATGATTCTCATGTCATTTAACATGCACTTGCTTTCTTTTGGTCTTTCCCCTTCTGACAGCTCCTTTGTGTTCTGTCAGTCTCATTTTTAAGTTCGTGCTTGTTTCACCAACAGGGAACTTCACACACCACGTCTTCCTTCAGTAGCTCTAGTCTCAGTGTTTGAACTCTTACTGTATAATTAACCCTCAGCGCACATGCGCAGGAGGGTTGCAGTAGTTGGGTCGATCTGTCTGTCTGTGTGTGTATGTGCGTCTGTTAAGTCACATCTCACCTCTGGAGCATCTGTTCGTCCTGAAAATACTGTCACATACTCGGTGGGTAATGGATCCAAGGTCAAAAATTTGTGTGGTTTCTCTGAAACTGCTCCGTTGCAGAGATCCAGCACTACATCTGTTGATAGACCATATGCACAGTCAGCCATTTTGACCTTATATATAACAGTATTGGCTTTTTCGCTTGTTTTCACGCCATAATGTTTTAACGTAGTAGTTTCAGGGCATTTTACATTTTAAAGCGCTATTTGCACTGATGCTTTTAGTAGCGGTCCGATACCGCTTCGTTGTCTCTAGTGCGAGAATAGCAAGAGACAGATGCACAGACAGACAGAGAAACCAAGTACTGTAACCCTCACTGCACATGTGCGCCGAGGGTTAAAAATAAAAGACCAGAGAAAAGAGTGGGACCCAGACATGCTAATGTACCAACAATGGTATGTATGTTGAGGCATTGTAGCATGTCTGTGTCCTTGTCTTGTCTCTGTCCATTTTTTAAACATTTTGTAAATGTTTAACATACTTACTATATGTTTTATAGTGTATATTAGATAACCATAACAAAGGGGTCTCTGTAAAATGTGGACTCTGGACTCTGGACTGGACCATGGACTGGACTATAATGCTATGTCAGATCCTGCACCCAGTCTCAGCTCTGGCCATAACACACGTTATGCCAGTGTGGAATGCAAAGCAACGAACAGACAAAGTGTGGCTCTACTGCCAACACACACTCAGGCCTGCAGTGGTAGTGACTGACTGATTCACAGGTTGGGGTGATAAAATTGCCACTTAAATCTCTAAATGACCAACGTTCAGCTCTAGCAATAGCTATATCAAACAGAGCAACTGGTACAGATCCATCTGCTGTCCTCAGGCTATCTCTGCACCCCTGACACACTCTAATGTTTCCTCCAATGAATTTGACGTAAAATGGGTTGACATTCACAGCGACTGGTGAGTACCCCAGCAGGGATGAGTGGAGGTGGAGCACATGGAATGCCAGGTACAATTGAATGTGCATCCTGAGGTTGTGCTGAAGCTTTGTGTGTCAATGGAGGCAGTGACAGTTGGGGACCAATTTCACTTGTGGCTGATGGGGTAATTCCGCCTGTGATGCACCCAGTGAATTGTGATGAGTGGTACGATTGGCTGATGGTTGCAGCTGGTGATGAAACTCTGCTTTGCTTCCTTTTAGGCTTTCCCCCCTTTTTCCCTCTACCACTTGGTAAACCTTGCATTGCAAGAGTGGTGATGTTAGGTTCAGTCCCCGAACGTACATACCACTGAAGAAAGGCTGAGAGCTCAGCATTGGTTTCAGCCACTGCCAGTGTGTGACTACAGATCTTAGCTAAACTCCAGCTACCACAACTGGCATCACACACATACTGGCCTTTGGCTCTGCTTCTGACAAAATGAGGGGTTCAGAAGTCAATGACAGTACCATTCTTGCCTTCTTGTGCCTGGCGCTGATTTTACTCCATTTTCCATCGCCAACACTCTGTTTGCTTTGTTCCACATTTCTTGTAGAGTCACAATAGGAATATTCTGAATACCTGAATCATCAGCTTCAATAGAGAAGCACAGTGTGAGCTAATGTGGACTGCACAGAACTGCTGGCCTGTGTACTATCACTGCTTTTACCTTTCTCCTTGATAGATATGCTAACAGAGGCTGTGTCGAAGTCAGACACCATCTTTGAACGTTACTCAGGACGCATTTTTGACTATTCATGCACGGTGGTTGCCAAGTGTCCAAACTGTGGCAGCAGGTGATACTGTCCACGACATGAGAGAGACCTAATCACTTGTTCCCTCTGTCACTGTACCAGTTGCTTAAGGTGGTCATTGAACTCGGGCCACTGGTGCTCCTTGTAGTTAACTTTCCTCTTAATAGCTGCATTAACAGACTCGCTTGAATTTGTAGTGAAAATTGATGGCGGGCTACCCAGGCCAGCAGATTCCCTAAGGTCACGTCGCATGTTATACTTGACTACTTCAGCTTGGTAAGCGCAAGAAGTAGTCATAAAACTTTGAACCATTAGCAGATGAATAAGGAACTTCACGACAATTCCATGAATGCTTTAGCTGTTCTAGCATATCATCAAACTCATGCTCACTGCTGCAGTCAACGAGGCGTTCCCGATAACAAGAACTGTGATATTGTCCAAATATGTCTGCAAGAAACTGATTGGACACACATGTTGGTAGACCAAGTGAGCGCTTTCTTCTTTCTCTTTAACATTCTTTTTGAAGTGAATAAAACACCTGAACCTCAGTGCAAAAGGAAAGGTATGGGAAAAGGCCTCAATGAGAGCTTTATCACCATCAGTCCCGAATGCAAGAATGCTCCTTAATCGTTGATCATGGCTGATGAGGGTACTAGCAAAGTAGTTAAAGGAGGCAAAATCTACCTGCTGGTGGACAAGGATAGGACCACAAATGCATGGATGCTTTAGTGACCTCACATCCTCTAGCATGAGGTGGGGATATGTAGTTGGGGTAACATATAACTCTCCAATATTGAACATTGTATTCAGCAGTAAGAATGCCAAAGTGTTTATTGTTAGTTAGAAATCTAACCATGTCATGCAGCTGCCAATCAAAGAAAGCACACATTGAGGATAAGGAGCTGCTTTCCCATCATGAACGAAAGCATTGCCCCTTTGTGCTAGTTTACACTCAACCATTACACTATGAAGAACATTCTTGTCTTTTGTGACTTTTTCACGACGAACGTTGCTGATCTGCTGTCGGTTGCGAGGAAGAGAACTTGGATGAACTTCCATTTCCCCACCCAAGTCCCTGGTCAACTGATCAACGGCAGGCTTTAGAGTAAGTGACAAAGCAACCTTTTTAATGGCCTTACGAGCACTTTCTGATGTTCGAAAGTAAGGGGTAGATTGCTTCGAGTTTCCATGAGGCTTGACCTTCACTTCAACCTCTGGACCATCAGGTATATACTGGACAAGAGCACAATTATTATGGGCTCCAGAATTATCTAAGGCAACAGAGCAGGCAGACAGCAAGTACCAAAATGATTTATAAGTGCCACTTAACATGTACAGCACCATATACCATACTACGTCAACAATATTCCCAGGCAATGAACATGTAAATCCCTCATGCAGACATGATATTCTAAATTAATGCATGTTAACAAATACAAGTTGCAAAGTTCTGAGGCTGGGGGCTTCTTCACAGAGATACGGACACCTTCATTAGTTAGTCTGAACCATGTTGACTTAGTTCCAGTTGCATTCCATGAACCCAGGTCATCACTTCGAAGGTCAGAAAAGCAAACTTCATCCAAGTCTATCACAAATGTGGCATTTTCAGATACTCCATGAGGATGTACACTGCAAATCAGGGCCAACTGCATAACCAGATGTAATTCGAGAGTAAATGGGAAGCTGCAGATCATCACAGTAGTGGTGTCCCACTTAGAGCCTGATCAGGTGGTGAATCATCTCCAAATTTGAATCTGTACACAGTAAACCAACATACATGTACTTGTATCACGGCAGACTAACAGTAAGTGTACAGACATAATATAGTGTGTAGCTCACTAATTTTAGACTAATTACTGAGAAGCACTAGGAGTGGCTGGCTGGGAAAACGATAGTTGCCAAAGAAACGGCAACAAATTAGTTTTTGCATGGGCTGGCACTCAGGCACAATCACTCCCAACACACGCAAACACACGTACAACACACATACAGAAACACATCCCATTTCATACACTAAGATACATAGAGAACGTGTACACATAACAAAAAGAAAGCAACACTGAAGACGTACCGCTTTTTGCAAGTCTGGGCAAATGAAAAATCCAAAATGTTATTGCTCCGATGATCATCACTAATGGGGTGACAGAACACTTATAATAGCTGTACGTAGTAATCAGCACTGACTTATTTCATGCATCTGCATGCAAAGCTACATGTAAATCTTACCTTTCATCGCCACTATCTGTGGGAGACCGGACAGGAGAAGGGGGCCGCTTAGTAGGAGTAAATACTAAGCTCCCAGTTGAACCCGACTCCCTGTCACTCGAGAGTACAATGACATCTTCCTCATCCATAATGAGTGCAAGCTTCACAGAGAATGGCTCCGCTGGTACTGTTACTATCAGACTGTGAAAAACTATGAAAAACTGCACTTTCTACACGTGTCCCAAGTCAGTCCTCTAGTACACATGCGCTATAATTGGATCAGTCCAGTCCACAGTCCAGTCCATGGTACAGTCCAGAGTCCAGCATGCATGTTGCAATTGAACTATTGAAGGGGCCACAGTCACTCTGCCACTCTTGAACAGTATTATTGTTGTGCTTGTTCAATGCACACAAATAAGAGCATGATACTGGTCTAAATCTGACAAGTGTGCCAATATTAAGCAGATACACAGGGCTCAGTATTGCCATGGCTCTTAGAAGGCCTGTCAAGCACAATATTTAATTGTAGTTACCATGTTTTCTAATCAATCTTTTATATTACACATTGAAAGTTCAAAAGTTGTGCAATTTAGCGTAGACGTAGCTCTGTGCCTTTTCATGTGGACTCATAAGGTAGTGGGAAGGTAGACTGAGTTGCATGATGCAGATACCTGGTTGAGACACAAAAGTATGAGGCCTGAATTCGACTAACTGGAGTGCTGGGAAAGGAATTGTAGATAGCTGCTTGAAATGCACTCCTTGTTTACTTTTGTACAGCTTTTTGGTCAGTGTCTTATGACATTGTAATATCACAGTATCATATCAGTGTTGCAGTGTTACATTGTTCTTTGCATTGGGGGAGTAACAGACCTGTAATCTGTAAATAGCATGATGCTCTTTATATGAACCTTTCATAAATATTTGAATTCCTGGTCTAGGGTATATTATTGATCCAAAAACTGGGTCTGTGATTGTGAATGTTTTGGTAGGAAGAATCTGTTCCTTGATAAGACTTTTAACTGTCCATTTTTTTGTAGATAACATTATGCTTTTACCTTTGCAGACACATGATTTTCAAGAAAGTAAGAAAAGCTTGACGTATGACTTGAATTTTCCAGTTCACTTTGTTGCTTACTCAATTAAGACAGTGCCATATATGCATCAAGACTCTCCAACGTGAGTTTCAGTAAATAAGGCAAGTGTGAGCAACCCCAACCCATTAATTTAACCCTCAGCGTGCATGCGCAGGAGGGTTACAGTAGTTGGGTCTATGTGTCTGTTATGTCACATCTCACCTCCAAATCAGGTCCAAAAATTTGTGGGATTTTCTCTGAAACGGCTCTGTTGAATGCCATATGTACGGTTGGCCATTTTCCTCTGGAACGTGTGCATGTGCATTATAGTCAATAGCACATGAAACAATGATATACACGGTTCATAGTGTGCATAAATCTCTCCTAACAAAACATTGAAAAAATGTGTGTTATACATAGTCTGCTTATGTACATGTATATACTCTAACAATGTATTAAACGCACCAGCCTGGTCTACACTACTGTAGTCCACACAATAATACGTGCACACTGACAGGTATTCATATAAACACACTCTCACACACACATACAAAAACCAGAATATGCGTATTGCATGGTCATCCTGTCGAGATGTAACGCATCACCTTGTAAAATGAAAGAACTAAAGTGGAAACACTTGGCACAGTTATGATGCCATTTGCTTACCACAAAAGCCACCAGGCCTATTGTAGCGATCCAGAGCTCAGTCTTTCAATGGCACATATGCAGCTGGATTAGACAATTATCTGCCACCACATGTAGACTCTGTCAGACATCTGTCTTATACCATACGTGTACAGTATATCTGGAGACTGTATTCCAGCCCTCATTTTTTTCTTATATGTCTATATATTCTATCTGTTTATGTCATTGAGCTTCTATAAAAGCATTTCTTTCTTTACTTCTCCGTATCCCTGATGAAGACATATGCATTTGTGTCAAAACGTTGGATTTATTTTTGACTTCAAAACATCAGTATTTGGCTAGTGTACTTAAGTTTTTAGCATGGATTCTATATACAATTATCCTTCCTAGCCACTCGGGCCTTTTTAGTATTATTTGCTAACATATATGATTTGTATTAATATTGCAGTCTTGCAGTGTTGTCAAAACTTATGTCCAACAAGTATCTTCACAAAGAAATCAGGTACATATGTACGTGTGTATGTAATTGGGATACCAGTGCAGGTGGGGGCAAGTGTTTAGAATTTATTTAACCTGTTATTGTAGGGAAAAGGGAGGAGCCTATGGTGCTGGAGTTGTCTTTTCTGATGGAATATTTTCATTCTATTCTTTCAGGTAGGTTTTTTGGTGTGACATTCAACTTACAACTTAAGTTTTATTGAGCATACCAACCTATGTACATACGTACGTATGTAATGCGAAATTGTTTTAATGCTGTAGTGTGACTGTTTCTAGCAATTCTGGTTTACTGTCAAATAAGTTTCAAAGTTGGGATTTCTTAGACACTCTATCTACATACATTCCGATATTTGGCACACATGTGCAGCGAGGCTTATGGTACTTGGTCTGTGTGTCTTTGTGGGTGTCTCTGTATGTGTGTGTGTCTGTCTGTCTGTCAGTCTGTCTGTCTGTCTGTCCAACTACTTCTTAGAAATGGTAAGCTTATCAGTTGAAACCAAGGTACTAGCAGCTTTGGCATAACATGGCACAGATTTTATTGTAGGAATAATTTTGCTATAAAAGTTATGGCACCATTTGCTTACCATGAAACCCACCTTGTCTATTATAGTAATCCAGAGCTTCCTTGGAGGGCACATATTAAGATAGTTCAAAAGCCTAACTGCTTGCTAAACACTACCATATCTTACCACCTTTGAACAGTCCTTGCACCGTCCCGGAGCATTGCAATGGCAGCAAACAGGCATCTTCAACTCACTTAACACACATTCGCGTTTTCAGAGTTATTCTTGGCGTTATTTTACTGTAGTCGTGTTTATGCAGCCCTGGTGGGTTCTTCATACAGTTAATTGCAGGTTTTTTGTTTACTCTGCTCCTGATACACAAAGTTAGATAATGGTATACTCTAGCCTTAGAGGACGCAGCACAGTTATGAGACACTTAATGTATTTTATTTCTAATTTTATAATCTAACTACACCCTCAGGATATTTTTAGATATTTTTTTAACTCTACACTTAGAAGTTCGATTTGTACTGTGTTTCTTTCATATGGAAGTAAAACTGCACATGCTGTTTGTATTTTAAGTAGCACATATTCCATTTTCAAACATGGGACACTACATGTATTATGAGACAGTATACGAAAACACTTTAGCACATATTCTAATTTCAACGTATGGGACACTACTTATATCATGAAACAGTACAAAAAAGATTCAATGCGTGGGACACTACATGCGTATGAAGAAAACTTACACTACATGTATTAGAAAGTGCAAAAAATGATAAAAAACACTTACACACACTTCAAACAGTAAAACATATTTGGGAGGCTATCAGGATTTGCATCAGTGCAGTGTGTGTGGTACCATACATTGCAATTGTCACAACAAAACCATTGACATGACAGTCCACGTACATGACACACAGGGCATTCAACGCCATCATCATTATCTCCTTCGCCATTCGACACCTCTTCTCCTTCACTGTTCGACACCTCATCTCCTTCACTGTTTGACAGATCACTAACATCTACAGCTGTTTTCTTGACACGTCTTGATGAAATTCTCTTTTTGGCCTTTTCTTTCTCTTTCTGTCTTCTCGATCTCACGTTCCTGCCTCTTCTCCTCTTTTTCTTTCTCTTTCAATAACTTCTTCCGTTCATTTTCTCCTTTCTTCCTTTCACGTTCTTCCTTTTTCCTCACTTTCTCTTCTGCCGAATGTCTCTTTCGTTCTTCTTTGTCCTTCAATTGCCGAACCACTGGTGAGTCACTCAAACATACAGCATTGCTACTATTATTTACTGGCTTTTTTGCTTTGGATGTAACTTTTGCCTCTGGGTATTTCAAGATCTCACTGAGATCACCTGAAGACACAGTTGAGACAGACTTGCTGATATGTGTCTTCATGGAGTCTGCATCTGACGACCCAGGGTGGTTCTCCTTTACCCACAGCTCATACTGAGGGTCATGTACATCAAAACCCTCCTTAAATCTCTTCTCATACAATGTTCATCAGTAAAGGTAGGAGGGGTAAGTGACGATGATGCACCAGCAGAAGCATCACTGGAAGGCTTGAAAACTGTAGCAGGAGCTAACATTCTATCACTTACTTCACTTGGATTTAATGGTGAGATTCCGCTCTTCTTAAAACCGCTTAGAATATTGACTGGTGTGATAGAATGTGCCCAGGTATTGCCAACCAGTGATGCTATTACTTCAGATGTGATGACCCTACCTGGGTTTTCCATTATGTATTTTCGGCAGGCTTTGGAATACCCAGATTTGAACGACTTGAATACACCAATATCTAAGGGCTGTAGTATGTGGGATGTGTAAGCTGGTAAACAGAGTAGGTGTACGTCATTTGTGCAGGCCAATTCTATCATATCCAATGTGATGTGAGAGCCATGACCATCTTTGATTAGCAACACCGGCCAAGCGGGAGGTATAGATTTTATGAAAAACTTAAACCATTCGAGATAAATTTCCACCCGTTATCACTTGTCGTAAATACAGTTCCAGGAACGGCACCAACTTTCATTGACTCTGAAACAGCCCTTTTTCTTGGATATATCATAAGGGGAGGGACTGCATGCCCACTTGCTGACACACACGCCACAACTGTATGTGTTTTCCCCTTTTCACCACTTGTAAGTGAATACACATGCTTTCTCCCTACAGCAGAAAAAACCTTACCAGGCTTATGAACTACTGTAATCCCCGTTTCATCCACATTATAAACTTGCATGGGCTTAGTTATCAAGTTCAATCAGCCATAGAGCAGCTCCCAATTTAGCAAAGACATCCTTACTTGCAGTAGAGGCTCTAGAATATGCGAGAGCTTGAGGAGTACGGAGAGAGATTTCGGGGTGCCGATGCCTAAATGCCTCTAGCCATCCTTGTCCAGCCATCCCATCGTGAAAGGGATGGGGGCGCCCAGATTGCTCCACAATAGTAAAGGCTGCGGATCAACTGTATTGTACGGACCCAGCGCGTAATGACTTCCGGAAGCCTCGAACCCACTGCGTAATGACTTCCGAGTCTACTGAGGACACGCCCATCAATTGATACTGTTGTATGAAGTCGCGCATAGACACAGGTCGGTCCCATACATCACTACTTGGCCACTTCCTACGGGTAGTTTCCAATCCTGTTCCGTTTATTATATCTATGATCTGTCCATGTAAAACCAGTACACAAAGGTTCCTAGATAGCTTAGCTCCATCTTTGACAGAGAAAAACACGCGATTGGCCTCCTAAATGACTAAGTCTAAAGTGCAGAATTTACTGAGTGAGTGCATAACAAGCCCATTAATTTATGCGTGAACACAAATGGCGTAGCTCCGTGAAAGTAGCAAGTGACCAGCAATGTAACCACGAGCAGCTCGAAGAGATACTGGAAAAGTGAATCTCTTGATAGGTGGTAGCTTTGAGAAAAGCTGTTTGTGGTAGCTTTGAGAAAAGCTGTTGAAAAAAAGAAAAGAAAAAATTCAATGGAGGAACTTCCATCTTCACTGGGGGTACCTTAGGCTGATGTCTCTACAGAGGCTAGCAAGTGCAGTTGAAGCAGTCGAAGCAGTCCTGCCATGCTTCTCCCTCCACATGAACTCATCAAGGTATGAGTCCAGCATGTCCTTTTGAACCCCCTTCATTCTCTTGAACTTGGTCTTCACACGATTCCAGTATGACTCCACATTCTGTGTGTGGACCCCAGTTATTGGGTCCACAAAGTGGAGTGAGTGGTTGACGACCCCATGCTGTGTGACAGGTGACAGCTGACAGCTGCTGGACTGTGTTGTATGATGCCCATTCGTCACTGTGGACAGTGGTTCCACTTCTCAAGTGCTGTTGCATAATAGGCAGCAATGTTGCAGCAGATCGATCTGGTACAATCCTCATCACTCCTAGGGCTGGAGACTGGGTTGTATCAACCATGCCAAAAACCCACACTTCCTGACTTGGAGCACGTCCACGATGATGCTGCAAAACAAAATAAACTGTACATAAATTTATCACCATACACAACACATATTCTCCACTATAAAATGACTGTGCTGTTCTACCAACATTCCCATACATGAAAATTGTGAACTCACTTTAGGCTTGTGGCGAAACAGTGACTCATCAATCTGCACAACAACTCCTGGTCCACCTAACATGAGGGGAGAGTCATGATTCATGAGCCTCCAGCTACAGATATCGCGAAGGTACTGATAGGCTTGAACTGCTGTCTTCTCTGTTACCTTAGCCTCTTCTGCAGCATCTGTCACTGGATACTGACGTATCCACCAGTGCATAATTACCACCCACTGCTTAAGGGTCAAGCGTGACTTCTCGAAGAATGTCCCATCACGCAAACCAACTGACTTTGCAGGTACTGTCTGGACATCTCCATCTGTGAATTGTAATTATTAATCATCTATTTGAACACTAATTAGCTCAGTCACTACTCTTACCTGCGTTGGTCAGTAACGTCACTTCTGGTTTGCAAATTCATGAAAGAATTGCATGCTGGACAGTATGGGCCAGGAGGCCCTTGCTCTGAAACCATGCAATCTGCTGTTCAACATCAGCACTAAGCACACCGGCAAGAGCTAATATACTGGACATGCTTCCCAGACAGATCGTTTGCGTCTCTCTAGTTCCCGCTGTTTTGACTAACGCGCTTTTTGACAAAGCTTGGCTGCCATTGGCTACTGCGAGCCCCTCCCGTGCAGCTGCAGCTTGCATGCGCATGCGCGATTTTGATGAAGGCTTTTGACCTATTTGGATGTTGCTCGTCTCCACTGCAGAAGTACATTTGCATCAGCGATGCAGGTTAGTACTCTTTCAGTCTGTCAGTACTACTGTTTGATGTCGCAAACATTCAAGTGCGTATGACGCAGTTAATGCTGTTGAAAATGATGTGTAGTAGTTCACCGAGTGAAAGTGTACACATGGAAGTGGCCAAGTAGTGATGTATGGGACCAAGCTGTGCGTGGCCAAGTAGTGATGTATGGGACTGAACTGTGTCTACGCGCGACTTCATACAACAGTATAAATTGATAAATGACGTGTAGTAGTTCACCGAGTGACAGTGTACACATGAAAGTGGCCAAGTAGTGATGTATGGGACTGAGCTGTGTCTACGCGCGACTCACACAACAGTATAAATTGATGGGCGTGTCCTCAGTAGACTCGGAAGTCATTACGCGGTGGGTTCGAGGCTTCCGGGAGTCATTACGCGCTGGGTTCATACAATACAGTTGATCCACACTCCTCTTCTTCCTTGGTCAGAACTGTAGACGGCCCAGGCTTGCAATCCAAACTCACAGATCCAATGATTCGCCTCCTCAACGTCTCGACCGGTATATTGTACATCCTGGCCGTTTTACGCAGCGGATTTCCGTTTTGAACGAAGGCAACAGCCTCTTTCATAGATTCCTCTTGCCACAACTTTATTCTCACTGCCATACACGCGGTTTAGCACAAAGGGTCCAAAGGTCAAAACAGATGGGCACCAATTAGAACTTCAATTAAATAGCACGAACTACGCAAGTGTAAAAAACTTTGCAGTATTTACTAACTATTTGCTAGAGGGTAAGAACTTCGTGTTTTGTAAAAGTGTCTCATAATACCCTTTGTCTTGTAGAGTATGTGAGGGTATTATGAGACACGAAATTTGGGTGCTTTGTAACTCTGTTGTGAAGTGTGGTACTCTCATGAAACTTGGAGTGAGTAACACTTGTTAGTAGTGTTACATAGTGCTACATAGTGCACAAGATTCTGTAGCTTGGCTGAGAAAAAACTACAAAATTCAATTAACTAGTAGGTGTCCATATTATGGGACACGTGTATATATTATGAGACATGCTGAAAACAGACACAGATGTCATGAAACTTGGAGGGAACAACACTGGCTAGTATTAGTATCTATTGCAACATACTGCACTGCTTTCTGAATCCTGTAGAACAGGCAAAACACTATTCTTTATCGTAACATATAACATGAAAATTGCACAGTGGAAATTTTAGTCACGATGACATTGTGGGCAAAAATACACATCGGGAATGCACTTTTCATCAACATCAGTACACTTTATATCGAACCATGAATCACAGCGATCGCAACCAATCCAGAGTCCACTTGTATCGGGATATACTAGTCCACATAGGGGGCAAACTGCAGTGTCTTCCTCGTCACTTGAGCCGAGGTTCAGATGTTCCAAATCTGTGTCTAATGTAGTTGTGTCCTTCTTTCTTACAGTGTCTCTTCTCATCTTCCCTTTCTTTCCTTCTGCAGCCTTCTGTCTTCCTGACTCTCGGGACTTAGCTTTTTTCTTCTCTTCTCTTTCGGACAGCATTCTTTGCTCCTCCATTTTCTCTTCTCCAGCAGTGTGTTCCTCGTCACTTGAGCCGGTGTTCAGATGTTCCGAATTCGTGTCTAATGTAGTTGTGTCCTTCTTTCTTACAGTGTCTCTTCTCATCTTCCCTTTCTTTCCTTCTGCAGCCTTCTGTCTTCCTGACTCTCGGGATCTAGCTTTTTTCTTCTCTTCTCTTTCGGACAGCATTCTTTGCTCCTCCATTTTCTCTTCTCCAGCAGTGTGTTCCTTGTCACTTGAGCCGGTGTTCGAATTCGTGTCTAATGTAGTTGTGTCCTTTCTTACAGTGTCTCTTCTCATCTTCCCTTTCTTTCCTTTTGCAGCCTTCTGTCTTCCTGACTCTCGGGACTTAGCTTTTCTCTTCTCTTCTCTTTCGGACAGCATTCTTTGCTTTTCCCTTTTCTCCTCTTCCTTCACCTTCAGTTTGTCTAGTACTTCAGTATCAGTAATGCACACTCCTTCACGGTTCAATGCTCCTTTTTTTCTTCCAGATTTTGGTTTTCTGGGGTTTGGCAAAACCAACATCTCCTGTAGGATTGAGTTAGGGGTAACCCTAGAAGAACTAGACGAACGGTCAGAAGAAACTCCACTCTTCGCATCTACCGGGTGCATAATCTGCAGCCAGGCCTTATATTCCACATCCGGTACATCATATCCTTCCTGGTATCGTTTCTCAAATAAGGCGTGTTTTTCTGGAGTAAATAGATGACCCTCAACTGAATTATTGGAGAGGCTGCTTACTGGAGAAACAGAGGTTGGGAGTGGATCTGCTGTATCAATTGTAGACGTGGGTGGAAATGCCTTAGAGAGGCTGCTTGCTGGAGAAACAGAGGTTGGAAGTGGATCTGCTTTATCAGTTGTAGACGTGGGTGGAAATGCCTTAGACGGACAGAGCATTTTGTCATCAATTGCTCCTGGGTTTAATGGGTATATACCTGCCTTCCTGAAACCACCCATGATATTGTTTGGAGTGAACGAACTCGATACTGCAGATGAAACTAGCAACGCTATTTTGTCATTTGTTACAACACGGCCAGGATGTTGGGACAGATAATGTGAGCATGCTTTGGAGAAAGAGACCTTGAATGATTTGAACACTCCAAGATCAAGAGGCTGCAGTAGGTGGGTTGAGTGTGCAGGGAGACACAAGATATGCACACCATTTGCACGTGCCAATTCAATTAACTGGACTGATATATGTGAGGCATGCCCATCCTGAATCAGAACAACAGGTCTGGCAGGAGGAATATTTTTAAAAAAAAATCAAACCACTCCAAATATATGTCGGAATTAATCCAACCATTCTTACTGTGAGAGTACATGACTCCTGCAGCAGCCCCTTCCTTGAAGCTCTCGGGTACCTTAGTTTTGCGAGGATAGATTATGCAAGGTGGTATAACAAATCCAGTAGCAGAGATGCACGACAAGACTGTGTGTGTCCGACCCCTTTCAGCTGATGTAATGCTGTACACGTGCTTTCGGCCAAGCTCCGCAATAACTTTTCCCGGTTTATGAACAATTGTTACACCCGTTTCATCGGCATTGAACACTTGCATGGGTTTAGAGATTAGATTCATAGAGAGAACCTAGCTTTCCGAAAAAATCGGTTACTACTTCTTTTTTGGAGCAAAGGGCTCTTGCGTACGAAAGCGGTTGCGGCATACGTATTGTGAGTGTAGGATGTCTTTTCTTAAATCCATCAAACCACCATCGCCCAGCTTTTCCATCCTTAAACGGATTGTTTCGTTTGCATTTTGTTATATACGTTCCTACTAAACACATAACAGCATCCTTTGTAAGGCCGTAGCCCATATCTGCCATTTCAATAAGATAGTGCGCAATCTCTTCCTCTTCATCTGGAGTTAATACGGTAGGCGGTCCAGAACGACAATCTACTTCTACCTTGCCAGTTACCCTTCTTCGTAATGTTTCAACTGGGACGTTATACAGTCGCGAAGCCTCCCGTAACCCCTTGCCTTCCCCCACACTCATTACTGCAGCGCTCATACTCTCCTGCGTCCACAGTTTCCGTTTTTGGGCCATCAATATTCTAATAAAAGAACACCATACAAGAAATTCTCAATAAATAACATATATGCCAAACACCTCAATATTCTAATAAAAGAACACCAAACAAGGAGTATGCCATACAAGAAATATGCCAAACAAAAAACACCAAACAAGGAATATGCCAAACACCCTGTGTTGGAACTCAGAAAAGGGCTTCCTGCCGACCCACCTGTGTGAAGGATCCGCAAAGTCAGTTAACTAAGTTGTTAGGTTTCGAAAACTGATTCACTTTCCTATCTGCCTAAAGTTTGAGCAGAGCTCAATTTATACAGCTAACGTGGAACTAAGGGTGAGAAATGATGGGAAGTATGTAGATGAGGTAAGTAAGTGACTACAGGATGTGAAGAAACAATTAAAGGTGAAACAGGATGGGCATAGCATTAGTGGCCCTATGGTGACAGTTATAACAACTGAAAATATGAAAGGAAATGAAAGGTGACCTCAGACAACACCCTTAGTTATCCTAAACATGGTGAAAATAGTAACTTGTATAATTTATGCTAAATTAATCATAATGTCCTGTACTTCCTGTATTGTCCTGGTGATGTATCCTGTGTCAGAGTTGATTATAAACCCAGGATACCTGATTGTTCCAACATGGTATGTATAATTACAGTTAGGGAGCTAGGGCTCACTGACAACCTGTGCCAGTCCGCAACCAGGTAAGGTTGAGTGAGAGAGTGTGATACGCAGGAGTTGAACTAAAAAAGAAACACCAAGAGCTCAGAAACTGTTACAGTAGCATCAGGCAATTTACCTAAGTCTGTCCGTCACTGGCGTGGTCAACAGTTATGAGCTTCAGCCGACCCACCTGTGCCAGTCCGCAACCAGGTTGAGAAAACGGCACGTGGGAGCTGACAAACACGGACAAACGGCAGAAGGAACACCACAAACTAAAAGGAGATACCCGGGAGCTACAAACTGCCAAAGTAATATCAGGGGAGACTTTACCTCCCCGTCTGTCCGCCGCAGCGTGGCCAGCGACAGAGAAAAACTGGTCAAACCGGTACGTAGAACACGCGGCAATACTGCGCATGCGTGGAGGTATCTGTTCCGCGGGGGGAGTGGCAAAATCGAGGGCGAAATAATTGTATTGCGGTATTTTCCGTTGCTTTCCAAACCTTTTTGGTGAGTTTCGCCGCAATCTGTTAAAGTGTCTCATAATACCCTCAATACCTACATGTACTCTAATTGATGCATCGACTCTAATATATTTCAACCTATAACCTGGTGTGATTTTACACGATTTTGGAATTAAGTCTTTATTGCAGGGCTCACACATGCTAAATGGCACTATTATTACATGAATATGGCTTCATATGGCAGCATATTACAGAGTAACCCATTATTGCGGGGCTCACTCAACTGTGACAGTACATGTGCATATACATAGCACGATTTTACATGACTTATAATCCAGCTATTCCATCTTGTTATTCTAGGGCTTACTCACGTAAAATCCTTGAAAACAGAACTATCAACCCTCAGTAAGCAGACTTACTAAAATTGCTGGGCAAACGCACGTAAAATCAAGCCATGTCATATTATCATATTCATGGTGGCAGAGTTTTCACTAGACTGAGGATTTACTGCTGCTTTATATAGAAGTGTAAAACGTGCCTTCAATACAGCAAGTGAAGAAGGAGCATCCATGCAGCAAAGCAGAGGATCAGGGCATGCAACGATGAAATAATGTGTAAGGGAGGGGGTTACGCATGTTATGTATCTCATCATCTCCTGTGGGCAGTGAGTCAAGCAGTTTCTTAGGGTTTGAACTCTCCAATGACTTTCTTCTGGTGCTCCCGCCTTGCTCCCTCCAGCATGAATGCTCTACACTTTTTGGCACTTCCATCCCCACATCCTTCAACATATTTGCCGAGTGCATTACATATGCAATAAAAACCAAGGTGCCGTGCCGTTTTAACTGAATTAGAAGAGGAAAATAACACTGAAGAAATAGGCGGTTCAGCCAATTACCGTATGTCATCGTAGCGCTGTATTTCGCATACTTGAGGGTCTTAGTGGGTACAGAAACACTCGTAAAGTACGTGTATGTGTCTAAAAGGGGCTTGTAATTGCTGTTTGGAAATTCTGAGCTTTTCTATATGTTAAGGTTAATGGCATGTCAGTGCCATCACTACATAGGAGACTCTCTACCACCTCTTTGATACTCAGTATATAACACATGGCACCCAATAAATTCACCTGATATAACTACAATTGCTATGTTTGAGCTTTTCTAGGTTAATGGCATGTCAGTGCCATCCCTACATAGGAGACACTCTACCAGCTCTTTGATACTCAGTATATAACACATGGCACCCAATAAATTCACCTGATATAACTACAATAAAATGTTTACACATGTACTAGAGGAAAGTAGTGGTGAAGTTTTTGTACACAATAGCATTAATCCCTCAATCGTTTCTGTTTTACTTTCAGGGATCCTAATGCAGAGAGTACATTAAGTACATTTTATCAATGCATAGACTGGTGTTTGAAGGAGGAATTTACTAACAAAGATGTCAATGAAGCAAAACTCTCAGTTTTTGCTAAGGTGAGTTTTATTCCACATGCATATAACACTTGGTGGTTATGGCTTTTATCATGTCAGTTTAGCGGCTCCCTGTAATCGTGTAACATTGCATGCAGTATATGAACAGAATGGTAATCAAGGCATGTTTCAGTACAGATAAACAAGTCTCTAACATGCCAGTCTCTCCCAGGGATATTTACTGCTGCACCATAAGGAGCTGGACATGAAAATGCATAAGTAAATGTTCTTTCACAATTCAAGTTCATTACATATTGATGTACAAGTAGATTTCACAACAATAAAGTAACATGTAGCCGAAGTAGACAACACCAATATAGCTTGATCAAGGTCCAAGGCACAGGCTTTCATTCACTTACTAGGTAATTGTAAGCAGAGCGTGCCTACCTAGTTGTAAGAGTGAGTGATGGCACTGCATGATATTTGTGGGTTCTAATATACGTTCTGCCTGTGGGTGGGATCGCTCTGCTCACCAAAAATGCACTATATTCTATTACCACCTTTAGTAAATAACAAAGTGTTATAGGCTTTCGTGAGAGCCATATCTTCGCTGTACCACTTTGCTCTGTTATTATTAAAATATTGTGGCCAGTTAATTCTGTAAGTAGAAATTTATGGCATTAGTGTTGGAAATGGTTTCTGTACTGAATCACTTGCTCTACACTAAGCCTCCTGGTTAGCATGTGTGTAAGTAAGCGGTTATTATTATGCGTGCTAATTGGGTTCTCAATCATATATACTGTGCAATGGGTGTGCATGCACTACCGATGTGTGTTGCTTATGCAGAGATGTAGCTTTGTAGCACAAATTCTTACCATAGCCAGTTGGCAGCCACACCAAAACATCGTTTCCTTCATAATTTGCCTTAATAAATGAGCGCATACTCTTCCCCCTCCCACTGAACACCTGGGTACAAGGGTAGGTAGAACAAAGTTCAGGTGATTGATGGGCATTGCTTGTTAGGATGTACAGAAAATATCAGCATGGCCTGGATAACAACATACCCATGTAGTTTGTATAGGACACTGATGACAACAGGACACTGCTCCTTCTTCAGAAAGAGCTGTAGTTTTCCTACCTTTCAAAGAGAATATGAAACTGTTTCAGAGAAGCAACTAGTCATCTTCGGAAGAGCGTATGAAACTGCTTCGGAGAAACTACGATCAACAGTATTAGACGCAACACAACTAGCCATCTTCAGAATGGCAATGCCAAACAAGGAATTTTACGTCGTCATTGCACGGAAGATTACAAGAATATCCAATTCTGAGGAAATTACACATATGCACAAACAGTAGTTTACCAGGCATTCTTTTTCCGCTCCCACCAAACACCTGGGTACGAAGCTAATCAGTCCTGTACCTAGGGGTGGTTCGGGGGGGGGGGGGGGCTCGATCGAACCCCCCCCCCTGGAGCATTAGGACCTCACCTCACTAGTTGCATGCATACGTAATTAAGTGAGCAAAGTGTGCCAGTATCTGCGGACTTTGTACTTAAGTGATCGCACAATGTAAGCTGGTTGATCCCACTCGCCTACAATGCTGAAGTATTCACTATATGCTATATTGTGCATGGTATCCATACAAACAAAAGTTATGTAAGCATGTGTACTTAGGGGGATATCAATGGACTTGATCCCTGAACTCCCAATTTCATGGGCTGTGTACAGGCCTGAACATAGTCGTAAAACAATTCTATTTTGGTGCAATGTGGATCACTCTTTATATTTTTAACAGATGGACTATCCAATATCTGCTGGTTTGAAAGGAATGTGTACTTTTCTTCATCACGTAACAGATGAAATGAAACAGCTCTACAGAGAAAGAGTTCTAGATGTTTCTAAGCAAGATTTAGTTGAAGTTACATCAAGGTAGAAAACCATGGATCTATTTTTGATTTTTGAACTCTGCTACATATGAGCTCTGTTTATTGCCCGTTGCTTCTCTTCAGAGAGATTAGTGTCAAAATTACACCCAACCGTTACACCCAACTGAGTATATTCCGTTGACATTTTGGCTATATACAGCTCTTTGAAGGGTATACCCTGCAGTGTTCTATCTAGGATTTTTGTTTTTGGGGGGAAGCTGTGAGGTGTACTAGCACCGAGCACAGAGTAGGGGGGTCTGGGGGCATCCTCCTCCGGAAAATTTTGAATTTTGCATTGCAAGAGATGCAATCTAGTGCAAAGAGCCAGGTTATTTAACATTCTTGGGTGCACAAATAAACATGAAGTCAAATAGACTAGGTTACTGCAAGCATACAAGCTACACTAACAGGGGGGGAAGATTGAATGTTTGGGGGAGAAGTTGGGGTGTTTGGGAGGGAAGCTTCCCCCTGCCCCCCCCCCCCCCCCCCCCTCACTGGATAGAACCCTGGGGACCCTGTCTATTAGGGTATACCTTTTCATTAGGGTATATAGTTTTGGTAGACTGTGGTGCTGCCTTTTTATGTGGATATATTTATATTCACAGTCTGATTTCTTTCTCTTATTTCTCAGGTACATGCAAGACGATGTGCACAGTGGATATGCAATTATTAGTTGATAGAAGTACTGTATTTTACATTCCCCTTAGGCATGTATATCAGCATTCTGCATCCATATCCTTATACATGTGTGTAATTTACAAAACAAATCCAAAAGGAAAAGTGTAAAACACATGCACTTTCGTTTCAGTTGAGGCAAAATGTCTCACTTCCAGACCAGACCCACAGCTATTGGCAACATGCACTGAAGGGGCTAAACCATCTCACCATGGCATGTAGGCACAGCTAGGTGACGAGTATCTGTCCAGTATGCAACGTGTGGACATCTGGCTGCCACAGCCCAGTCTAAACTTAGTTTTCAGCCTCCAGTCAGAATCAAGGTCTTCATATTACAGAGGAGAGTGTCCCCATTGTCGCTGGGTGAGTGTGGTAGGTAACATGTCGCAACCTCTAGAGCAGATCCACAGATATCGGCAACATGAACCCATCCCACGGCACCATGACGTGTAGGTACAACTCCGTGATGAGTATCTGTCCCGTCTGCACATCTAGCTGCCACAGGCCTAATCTAAAGTTTAATTCTCAGCCTCCAGTCCAAATCAAGGTCTAGTATCCCCGTCGTCAGTGGGGAGAGCACGGCAGGCTCTCATCATCCAACACTGCAGAGAGAGATTCTTGGACGTATATGCTTTCGACTTTACAGTAGTATTTTATAGACAATTAAGGGCCAGGATGGCCCATATATGTCAAGATATGAGCAAATAAATATCGCGTGACTACTGTGGTGGCTGTGCTCGGCACGAATGGAGAGATTTATTCTTGTGTTATATACAAAGTTAACTACAGTCAACTCGCCAAATACTACGACAGCTTTGGTCTTTTTATATTGGGGGGTTGTAAATAGAAATATGAATGACTCAATAGTATTGATCAATTGTAGTCTGTATAATTGTCAGCACTGTCTAACTATAGCCTAGCCAAAGCATAAAGAAAGCGATATACATCCCAATAAGACGGCAAATCGGCTACACACGCACAGGTAACTGTACAGGAAAGCTCTGGCAGCCAGCTAGCTATGTAAAAATTGCGTAATTTGGGATCACGCGATTTCGCGTACCAGGTTCTCCCTCTTATTAACTTTTGTTCAGGTGAAAAGGTGATATGTGCGCGCGAGGGGAGAGCCTGGGGACGAGGGATTGACTATGCCAATAGTCAAGAGGTTTTACAAAAGAGGTGTGCCTATAGCACGTGAGCGCAACGCGCACGTTAAACGCTGGCGGGCATTCTGTGTTGCTACGATTATCACTTCGGTGGTCTCCGTTTGCTCTGCGTGCAGGGTGGTTTGAGGAGTTTGTGGAACTAGATACTTGAAGCAGCTCAGCTCTACAAGGACTGGGTAGCTTCTGCAACACGGTGAGCTGCCTGCATCACGTCTATAACGGCATGAAATACATAGTAGAATGCTAATACAACTCTGGCTGATAGTTGCAGAGTCCCGCGCTGGACGTAATAATTGTGGCAATCGGGCTCCTTTTATCAACTCTTTCTCTCTCACTCTCTTCCTGCCTGCCTCCCTCCTCCCTCCCTCCCTCCGTTTGCTCTACGTGCAGAGGTGTTCGAGAACCTGTGGGACTAGATACTCGAAGCAGCTCTGGTCTACAAGGACTGGGTAGCTTCGTGAGCTCACTGTGCATCCGTCTCTAATGGCTCTCTCTCTCCGTTTGCTCTACGTGCAGAGGTGTTCGAGAACCTTGTGGGACTAGATACTCGAAGCAGCTCTGGTCTACAAGGACTGGGTAGCTTCTGCAACACGGTGAGCTCACTGTGCACTCTCTCTCTCTCTCTCTCTCTCTCTCTCTCTCTCTTCTCTCTCTCTCTCTCTCTCTCTCTCTCTCTCTCTCTCTCTCTCTCTCTCTCTCTCTCTCTCTCTCTCTCTCTCTCTCTCTCTCTCTCTCTCTCTCTCTCTCTCTCTCTCTCTCTCCATGGTAAAATGCCAATACAACTCTGGCTAATAATTCTGCGCTGGATGTGTTAATTGTGGCAATCATGCTCTCTCTCTCTCGTGTGTTCTCAAACCAACCCATGATGGGTGGGAGGCATGCCACCTGTGCCTACTGGGTTGACTACACCCAGGCGCACGTAGTGCAATGGTGGCCATGTACCTCGTAGGTGGTAGCAATGATGTCATCATTGAACACATCGAGGCCACATGCAGTTGTGATTGCCTACTTGGGCATAGGGCTAATACCTATTTTAAGGCACCGAGGCGCAGAACACAAAGGCATGAGGCTTCTTCCCAATTATTTTGAGACCTGGGTGAAGGTCCGGTCAGAGAAAGAATGCCCGTTGCGAG